>CM074991.1:19252747-19271382 GCA_037576825.1 Pangasius krempfi | reverse complement strand
TTCAAATCCATTGTGGTGGTGTATAAAGGCAAAATCACAAAAACTCTGTCACTGTCCAAAAACTTCCGGACCTGACTATATATATATATATATATATATATATATATATATATATATATGTGTGTGTGTATATACATATATATAATTTTGGATGATTAATTTTTGTATATACCTTTTTTATAATACACTACAAAACACCAGATGGTTTCTTTGGTGCTTGCCTTATTATTACCCTGCAACATACACACTGTTAGTGTCAGAATCATACTGTAACCGGTGAGTGTTAAAGAGTGGTGGCCTGTACAGGGACCTAGCAGTGTGTTGTTATTAAGAAAAAAATGGAGTTTACTAATGAGCACAATGTGGATAACACTTCTGAAGATAATATTGTAGACCAGGCAGTAGTTTTCCAGCAGACCCGTTTGTGGCTAGGCGCAATCCCGCTGCTGAAATAACCTCTACGCTGATTTCTCTATATCTCTCTGATGATGATAATGATGTTAATGCTGATGCACCAAATACTGATATATGTAATATGCAGATAATGCAAACTGAGGTGGAGCAAGTACAAAGTGATTTATTGGCCCTAAAAACACAGACTGAAATTCTAGAGGCAGATCACAGACAATCTATTACCAACATTCTTAACAGAAAAGCTGCTTTAAGGGAAGCTGTGGAGGCTAACATTGAGACACTTCAATGATTCTTTCCAGCAATCTTTGGAAAAACTTGAGAGAGCAGTTGTAGATTGCTTTCTTAGGAGGGACACTAAGTGGGAGAGTCAGATGAAGAAGGTTAGGAAAACCAGTACACCTACACTTTCTAGATTGCATACTCACTCCCCAGCTACCCCTCATATTCCCACTATACACCATCCCAGATCCCAGCATGATAACTCTCAAGCCTACGTTCCACCTCCTGCAAACATCCTCCTGTACGTCTGGACTTCCCCTCCTTCGATGATCTGATGTCCTCTACTTCTTAGAGCAGTGCGAGAACTTCTTTAACATTCTGCCCTTACCAAACACTGAGCTCATGGGAACTCTGAGCATAGTATTGAGAGGACCTGCGCTGAGCTGGTGGAAGGCAGAAAGAGCTAAAGTCCCGCCCGGATTGGAAGACATTCAAAGACACCTTCATGACAGCTTTCCTTTCTGAGGACTACCTAGCAGAGGTGAAGGACAGGCTCAGAGTGATGGTACAACAGCTGGGGCAGAAACTGAGAGATTTTGCCTATGATTACTGTGCTCTCTCTTTGAAATGGAAGGCAGACATCACGGAGAAGTTGGTAAGCCACATCCTGAATAACATCAATCCCAGGGTTGCAGGCTGCCTAAAAGGGACAGTAACCACTGTTGAACAGCTGGTCAAGGTAGACTCCAGGGTAGAAAAGGACTACACGGTGTCGAAGGACTACTGGCAAAAGGTGGGAATGTTGAAAAACCACCTGGAAGCCGAGGTCCTAAAGATCTTGCAGGGATGTCAATTACACAGCCTCATGACTTCAGGCTCATCACACCCTCCCTACTCCACATACAACTAAAGGTTGCTTGGGAAGAAATAAGAGTGATTACTGACACAGGCAGCAAGTATACCTTAATGGAGTAGAAGATATGGAGAAAACTGAAAGAGGATATAGTCCACACTGACCCACACCACCATCAAAAATTCATCATGGCAGATGGGAAAGTGCATGGACATTAGACACACCTGACCCACCTGACCTTTCCCATTATCATGGGGTTAGATTTCATCATAAAGACTGCAGCAGTTCTTGATGTGGCTAACAACCAGTACGGGCTGACTTCAGGACAAGGATATGATTACCATCCATTCCTTAATCATCAGTGGATATCAGAATGTCAAAAGCACAGGCAACAACAACTAGACTCAACAGTGACTCTATATTATGCATTACCACCAGAACCAGTACTCCTGTGTCTGACAACATCCTGCGACGACTCTACTCTCCAGTGAGACTCCAACAACCAGCAGGAGCTAATGAAGCTGATGGAAACCTGGCCTTATATCACCTCAAATATACTGGGCCAAACCACCATGGTCAAACAACATATTTCCACCCTGAATGAGGTACCAGTGAGAAAAAGTTTAAAAAGGACATCATAGAAGAGCTTGTCGACAAAATGTTACAGGATGGCATCATAGAGCCCTTCTCATCACCTTGGTCCTCCCCTGTGGTTTTAGTGCCTAAACCAGATAGCTCCTACCGGTTTTGTGTCAACTACAGGAAGGCGAACAGCAAGACCATACTGAATGCTTATCCAATGGCATGATATCCTCAAATCATCTGGTTCATGACTCTAGATTTGCAGTCCGTTTATTGGCAGGTGGAGCAGAAGACAGCCTTTATCACCACCAAAAGCCTGTATCAATTTAAGAAAATGCCATATGGACTATGAAATGCAGCTGCCACTTTCCAACGGCTGATGGAGCGAGTGCTGAGTGGGCTGAGAGGAAGAATCTGCTTTGTGTACATCGATATCATCATATATTCCCAGAGCTGTGAACAGCACACAACATACATCAGTGCTGAACGACAGAAACTCACCCAAACTAACCTCACCCTCATCATGAAAAAAATGCCATTTCTTTAAACAACAGTTCTTAGGCCATATCATCTCAGGATGAAGGGTGGAAGCTGACACTGAAAAAATCCAAGTGGTAGCAGACTATCCAGCTGGTACAACTAACCTGAAGGCTCTTCAGAGCTTCTTGTGTTTAACAGGCTGGTACCATAAGTTTTGCCGACTTGGCCGCACCCCTGAACTGCTTGAAAAAGAAAAGGGTTAAATGGTAGTGGTCACTTGAATGTCAAGCTGGTTTTGAAGCATTGAAATCTGCACTTCAGAGTCCACCAGTGCACACTGATGCCACTGATCTGGGACTAGGGGCCATCTTGAATCAGCAATCTGAGGAGTGGGAGAAGGTTATAGCACATGCCTTAAGGACATTAAAAGGGGTTGAGCTAAACTATTCCACCTCAGAGAATGAGTGTTTGACAGTGCTGTGGGCAGTAGAAAAGTGGAGGCACTTCCTAGAAGGAGGGGCGTGCACTCGCCTGGGTGTTCAACTGCCAAAAGACCTCCTCTCAACTAACATGGTGGACCCTCCAGCTACAACAGTTTAGCTTCAAAGTGCACTACAGGAAAGGCTGTCTAAACACTGGACCAGATGCCTTGTCGCATTCTTTCTCTGAAATTGCTCAAGCTCAGAACACAGATGCCACCATAAGACTACTAAAGACAAAGCAACAGGACCAAAGTACACACACACACCATATCGGGTTTAACGACCCCCAGGGCATGCTGTAAGGAAGACTCCCATTAAAAGACCAAGGAGAAAAATATCAGCTGGTAGTGGGAGTTTCAGGGAGTGTACATAAGCAGACAGAAAGAAAGTAAGAGAGAGTGCTCAACTGATTAAAAACTGACTGCTAAGAGGATTATTGTCAAGCTGGACCGAGTATACCGCTGCGGTGGAATACCGGTGAGGCTATTTGCCTTTTGCGCCTTGCGGGAGGATTCACGAGTGGGAGTTGCTACACAGCAGAAAGGAGGATCCGATCACCCAGGCCTGACAAACGGGTGAGGCTGATCCCTTTAAAAATATATGTATATAGACTTGTATATAGACTTTTACGGAGGACTTTTCCATGAGGGCCAGAGAGACTTAGGGTGCTTGGGGTTGTTTGTATTGAAAGCCACACTGAAAGCCAAGATCAACTGATTAAACAGATGGAATCAGTTGTGGCTCCTGCTTGATTAGAATGAAAACGTGTACCCACACCAGCCAAGTCTCTGAGCCTAGTGTACAGTCTAGAGGACACTCTGGTCTTGTGATGTGACCTATAAACAGCATTCTCACATAGGTGTTCCTTCTTTTCCTGGTGAAAGTAGTGTGTGGTGCAGTGGAGATTATGTTGATCCAGTCTTTAACTGTGCAGGTCAGGTATATAACATGCCTCTCAAAAAACTTGCTGACAATGGAGCTGTGCACTAGTCCACATGATGTAAAGGAAACCGTGATTCATCAGACCAGACCACCTTCTTCCATTGCTCCATGGTCCAGTTCTGATGCTCACGTGCCCATTGTAGGTGCTTTCGGTGGAGGTCAGGGGTCAGCATGGGTGCCAATCTGACCAATCTGCAGCTACGCAGCTCCATACACAGCAAGCTAGTTAAAGCTGGCTGCACTGCGCTGCACTGTGTGTTCTGACTCCTTTCTATCAGAGCCAGCTTTAACTTTTTCAGCAGTTTGTGCTACAGTAGCTCTTCTGTGGGATCAGACCAGACGGACTAGTCTTCGCTCCCCACACGCATCAGTGAGCCTTGGGCGCCCATGACCCTGTCACCAGTTAACCGGTTGTCCTTCCTTGGACCTCTTTTGGTAGGTACTAACCACTGCACACCGGGAACACCCCACAAGACCTGCTGTTCTGGAGATGCTCTGACCCAGTCATCTAGCCGTCACAATTTGGCCTGTGTCAAAGTCACTCAGATCCTTACACCTGCCCATTTTTCCTGCTTCCAACACATCAACTTCGAGAACTGACTGTTCACTTGCCGCCTAATAATCCCTCACCTTTGCAGGTGCCACTGTAACGAGATAATCAGTTATTCACTTCACCGGTCAGTGGTTTTAATGTCATGGCTGATCAGTGAATTCTCTCCATTATGCTTTTTTTCATTTGCTGGCACTAGGCCTGAACAATTTTCCAAGATGTATAAACAAATAAACTACACACAATTTACACAAAACTAAACATCAATAGATAGTATCTTTGAAATAAATTGTCTTTGATACTAAAATACTTGTTTGCATTTTCAATTATTCAGTAAACCAAAATCAGTGAAGAACATTCTTTAAGATCGTAAGTCTTTTTTCTTTTAATGAGAAATCAAATTGTATCAATATCATATTACAATTGTTCTTTAGCAGTGTAGTTGGAAAAAATGTCAGACCAAACAATAATAAATCAATTGATTATAACCCTTTTATTATTTAAATTTTGCATTTTATTGAGGATAACTGGTATAAAGAGCATTAATATTATAGTAACTGAAACTTCAGTGTTTGAATTATGCTAAAATCAATAAGTATGGTAGGCATGCTAGCATAACATGCTAGAATATAGCATTCACCAAGTATTGCTAAACAACTGTATTCTAACTGACACAAACATTAAAATACAGTGAAAGACATTTCACTTAAAAATGCCATATGTATTTCATTTTGCACAATATTAACCAAAAACCACATAACATATTTTTTAGCCCTCTACATACTTACAAATATGAACAAAAATATGAATTCATAAGCACAAACAAAGAAATTGATAGGAAAAAGTAACCCAAATTAACATGAGAACTTTGTTGCAAAGCTGTTGTTGGCAGCTTTGAGATATCTGAGATATGAAGAATTCGATTTTTGCAACATTGTGGCTCAATTTTTGCCCATTCTTCTTGGCAAATCATCTTCAATTCATCAAGGTTACGAGAGTCCCTCCATAAATGTTCAGTGCGATTCAGGTCAGGAAACTGACTAGGCTATGCAAGGCCTTCTTGAGTTGGCTGTATGTTTGGGGTCACTGTCTTGTTGAAATGTCCATCTTCTCCCCAGATTCGGTTTCTTGGCTGATGAGATTAAAGTCTCCTCTAATATGTCCTGGTAAATCGCTCCATTCATGTTTCCTTCGATGATGATGTCCCAGCACCAGTTGCAGAGAAGCAGCCGCATATCATGATGCTCCCACGTATGTACTTTACTGTGGGTATGCTGATCTTGGGATCAGTGCAACCCTTCTATTGCAAACTTAATTACTGCAAAAGAAGAGTTCTATTTTTGTTTTCGTCTGTAAGAACATTGTTCCAAAAGAGCTCTTATTTTATCTAACTGCTTTTAGATGCACATCACGGTGTTTCTTTTTTTAGGATGAGAATCATGGGAGTTGCAGACACGCGAGTGTCAAAATGCAGCTGTAATATTACACCGTCTAGTCTTTATTCTCAACTGACCATGGTGCAAAGCACAGGGCTTGTGTAGGAGAATTGTGGAGAATTCAATTCTGATTTATTAGTGCAAGATGTTTATTAGCTTCACAACAGTAAAGTCGCTTTTGCATGTATGTAATGACATTACTTATTTCTGCTGTACCTTAGCAAGTAAAAATATCTTGAAAATAGACAAATTCCACTATTTCTCTGTATTAGATAGTTTTTAAGCAAGTATAACGTTATGAAGCCAATTTCTAGATATTTTTTCATTTCTATCTGGAAATTATTCTATTGGCAGATAATTTGCTTATTTCAAGTGTTTATTTCTAGAAAGAAGCAAAAATTATATGCCAGTAGAATAATACATTTTCAAGCTTGAAATTAGTAAAATATGTCTAGAAATAGGTTTAGTGATCATTTATCATAGGTTATCTTAAAATAGTAAATGTGACAATATTTAAAGTATTTCCACTTCCGCTAAGATGTATTTTTTGTGCATAGTGATTACATTTAAATGCATCATCCAAGATTTTCTAGCAGACTATGATTGATGACATTGAAGTCCTAACAGTGGTTAGGTAATACATCTCTTGGACTTTGTGTCTGATGAATGAGTGAAGCAAGGTGATACAGGTGTGTGTTTAATAAAACACGAATCTTTTGTTCTTTTGTATATAGCGCAGACATACGTGTAGTGTACATTCCGTGTAGTTCTGTGTTGTTTTATGTAGCACCATGATCCTGGAGGAACATTGTTTCGTTTCACTGTGTACTGTACCCGCTGTATATGGTTGAAATGACAATAAAGCCAGTTGAGTTGAGTTGACATATGTGCAGACACACACACACACACACACACACACACACACTGGATGTTTTTTTGGAAATGGGCCATATGTCTAATATATAAAGGATCAGAATGAATCCAGATGGATCAAATGGCTATGAAGTCTTGAAGTCGGCTAGCTCTGACAGCATGTGTGTAATGATATGTCACATGAGGTGTTGCAGTGTTGATGACAGTGTCAGGATCTGCTCCATTTGCAAAAGATTAGTGTTCTTTAAAATGCCTACTGTTAGATCATTGGCTTTGTCTCCTATGTGTCACCTATAATTCACAAATAACACACTATTACACAAAAGTCATAAACCTACAAATACAAGAGTCTCTGTAACAGAAGAGATTCTAATAACAAAAGCACTAAGGCCTCTAGCATCAATTATTAAGAGCATTCGCCAGGAGAATAGGACACACACACGAATATTACTCACATCTATATGCTCAAACAGACTGTGCACACATCCAAATGTATACAGACATTTACTATCACATACTCAGCAACAAAGCAGCATTCTTACTCATCTGACCCTCTCTCTCTCTCTCTCTCTCTCTCACACACACACACACACACACACTTTCATTATCACATGCTCTCTCTTTCTCCCACTAATATGCTCTTTCTTCCTCCCACACACACCCAGGCTGACACACAGATGAACATGCACACATAATATGCATTCTATGTGGATGTGTTAATGTTTGTGTCTGGCTAAAACCAATAACAATTGATTTTCAGTGATAATCTGATTTCAAAGCCCACAGTCATAATGCCTAATCATCTAACAAACTGTTAAATGAGATAAATCTAAGATCCTATATGAAAATTGGTTATATTGTAATACTGTGTGTGTGTGTGTGTGTGTGTGTGTGTGTGTGTGTGTGTGTGTGTGTGTGTGTGTGTGTGTGTGAAAAAGGTTGACTGAGACACTCACCGTCTCCCTATCTGACGTCCTTCTCAGCTCTAACCTCTTCAAATACAGGCAGTGAGGTTTTACGGTAGATTAATAATGGAGAGACACAGGAGCAGCTCCTATAATGCTCTGAAAAGGAAATGAAAATATTCTCCTGCTGACAGTAGCAACAGCAACCCCGAGAAAAAGGAGGAGGAGGAGGGGTTGTCAGAGGAAGAAAAGGACAGCAGATTAGAATAAATAAGAAAAGAAAGATCAAGGAAGGAGATTTAAATCCTGCACAGCCCTTGTTGTCACTCCAGTAAGTGGGTTTATTCCCAGTCTCTGTGGTCTACAGCCGATCACTCTGCCACGGGTCTGTGCTGGTATGCTACTGAAACCACAATGCGTGCCTTTCTGTGAGTGTGTGTGTGAGTGTGTGTGTGTGTGGGTGTGGGTGTGCGGGCGCCAGTGTGTATCTCTTCAAGTGCAAGATGTCCTTGGGACAGCCTCGGCTGTGTGTGTGTGTGTGTGTGTGTGTGTGTGTGTGTGTGTGTCTTCAGCAAGACTATATGTGCAAGGCTTGGCTTGTTAAAGATAGCAACATTAGATCATGCTGTGTCTAGAAGGGACAAAATGTGAAGGTAGGAGGCTATCAGCTGTGTTAAGAACCTAATACTTAATGAATTGCTGTGAGGTGATAGGGTGGTTTCTCTCTTTTCTTACAATATCTCACCCTCTTTTTATTTCTACTGCAGGAAGAAACAATGTGTGTTATGTGTGCACCTGTGCTAAAAACAAAGAGAAATAGAAAGTGTACACAGTCTGGACAGACAGACAGGTGACAGATTAAATGAAAAACCCATGGCTCTGTTATTGTGTAGGGGACCATTTCCTGGCACGTGTCCTCTTAAAGGGAATGTCTCTGCAAATCGATAGACCTCAGGTATTTATAGTGTGTTCATAAAACAGGTAGTGTAGTATCTGTAAATGGCAATGGCTTTTACCTGTAACCCCCACATCGTTAGATGTTAAGCTATTAATGGAGCTCACATTAGCTACACATTTCTAGAGATCGCCTCTGAGGGCCTAGATCAACCCTGATCATAACAATATATTAAGCAATAATACTGAATAATACTGTATGTAAAAAACATAACATATGTGTGTCTCTACCTCTTAATCCCTCTCTCCACCCCCCCCCCCCCCACACACACACACACACACACACATTACCTTTGTCCATGACTCTTCCATGACTGAAATTATCTGTACTCTTAACCATTAAGACAATTTACAATGAGTAGGGGACATGTAGATTTTTTTGACATTGCTTCATTTTAATTATAATTAATTCTATGAAAAAAATAAACTGATGATAAAAATGGGCAAGGATTAATCTTAAAGCATACTGCACAAATGGACACACAATGGTTTATAAACCCTACATTTTTATGCATTTAGATCCCTGTATGTATAGTAGATTGGAAATAGTGCTAGAAATGGATATAGAATTTAAGTTATGAATGAAAACAAAATGCAACAAAAATTTTAAAAAGTGAAACCTCTATATGATTCTTTTGTCATTTGTGGGGATAAATGCTTTGTTTTATTCAAGGAAATAAATATTGCTTTTTAACAGTAGATTCCTACTTTATTGCTCTACCATGCAGATTGAGATCTGACCCCAGTTAGCAAAGTGACATTGGCCTGTCATCTAAATTTGGGTAGCTATTTTGGCCTTCCCTATACAACACTGTGCCAGAATTGGACCAGGGCTGGCAAAGGAGCAACCCTGCCAACACTGCTGGCCCAACATTTGCAATAATGTTTCTGGAAGAGTCTTGTCAGAACAAAAAAGACATTCCAAACGTAACCACAAACTTGAACTGGTTGATTATATAGATGACTATTGTCACTATGGTTTTCGGCGCATGTTGACCAGCTTTCTGCACATATCAGCACAGCCATGTTTTTGTTTTGGTTTGATTACTGTCCATGTGCGTTTTGTTTTGATTCTAGTCAAGTCACCACCCTTGTTTATTGCCCTAGTGTGTCATTATTGTATTCGCCTGTTTTACGTTACCTTCTGATTAGTTTATCTGTTTAAGCCCATCTGTTTTTCCTAGTTCCAAGTTCCCAGGTTTTGACCTGCGCCTGTTTTCCTTGTTCTTGATTACGGCTTATCCCTGTGCTGTCTTGCCTGCCTGTTCTGTGAGCCCTGCTTTGAAATGCCACTGTATGACTCCATCAACTGTATTTCCAGTTTATGGAGGATTATCAGTCTGAGAGAGAGGGTGTAGTTCATGTTATTTTGGCTTACAAGTAAAGCTTGCAACTGGTCAGAAAATCTGGTCGCTTATGCACACCCTGGCCTGGAGAGTATGGTGGAGTTCTCTAGACTCCTGAGAAGGGTGTTTCTGCTCACTGGAAAGGAGCTTTCCCTGGTAAATTTTTTGGGGGGCTACAGCTTCTCAAGCCAAGCCCAAGCCTGAGACCTCTCATATCCAGTCCATTCCGCCTCCTGACTCAGGTGAGAACTTCGTTGCTCTGCCTCTTGACTCTGACAAGGAATTCATCGTTCAGCCTCATGACTCCAGCGAGGATATCTTCGACCCGCATCCTAACTCCAGCCAAGGGCATCGTCGCTCAGCCTCCGGCAAGGATGTCATTGCTCTGTCTCTTGACTCTGGCAAGAACATTGCTGCTCTGTCTCTTGACTTCGCAGATGACATCGTTCCTTCGCCTGCAGACTCTGGGGAGGACATCGTCGCTATGCTTCATGTCTCTGGCGAAGATGTTGCAGCTCTGCCGACGAGAATGTCATCACACCATCTTCTGACTCTGGTGAGAATCATTGCACTGCCTCTTGACTTCACAAATGACATTGTCGTTCTGCCTTCTGCCTTTGTGGAAGACATTGTCGTTCTGCCTCCTGGCTTTAATACACATGCTGGTGAAGGACAACCAGTGACCAAAGGTTGTGTTTCATACTTCATAAAAGTAAACACTGTCTTGACAAGCAGTGTAAGAATGCTACCAATCATGCCAAGCCAGCAAGAAAACATGAAGTCCAACTTATCAGCAGGAGATGCATGTTCTCCTCTCTTCCGAACCATTCCTGATGGTGATCCCAAATTTGTGACGATCCCTTTTCAGGTCATCTACCATAGAAAAAGAAACAAATAGTCAGGCATAAGGAAGATTCCTTAGGAGGTTTATGCCAGAGATGAGGCAGACATAGGCTGCATTCACACTCTAAAACTAATGCTTAAACTCAGTGCAAAAGAAGAGTACCACTGTACAAGGAGGTGAAGCAATACACTTCACCTCCTTCCACTTTATTAAGAACCATCCGCTTTATGAGGAACACCTGTAGACCTGCACAGTCATGCAGTTGTCAAATCAACCAATCATGTGGCAGCAGCGTAATGCAAAAGAAATCATGCAGATGCAGGTCAAGAGCTTCAGTTAATGTTCACATCAAACATCAGAATGAAGAAAAAGTGTGATCTCTGTGACTTTGATTGTGGCGTGGCTATTGGTACCAGATGGGCTGCTTTGAAGATTTCCGAAACTGCTCATTTTCTGGGATTTTCACACACAACAGTCTCTAGAGTTTACTCAGAATGGTGCAAAAAAAAAAAAACATTGAGTGAGCGACAGTTCTGTGGGTAGAAACACCTTGTTGATAAGAGAGATCAGAGGAGAATGACCAGACTGGTTCAAGCTGCCATGAAAGATATAGTAACTTATATAACCACTCTTTACAACCATGGTGAGCAGAAAAGCATCTCAGCATGCACAAAACATCGAACCTTGTAGTGGATGAGCTACAACAGCAGAAGACCCACTCCTATCAGCCAAGAACAAGAATCTGGGGCTATCACTGGCACAGACTCACCCAAACTGGACAGTTGAAGATTAGGGGGGAAAAAATCACCTGATCTGCCACATGATTGGCTGATTGGATAACTGCATAAATAAGCAGGTGTACAGGTGTTCTTATTAAAGTGGACATTGAGTGTATGTCCAAAATCTTCTGGAGAGAGGCTGAATTCAGGAATTATCATCATATTAGTCACCCGTCTTGTGTGTTTGCAAGAAAGATTCTAGCAAACAATTCTAGACCAAGGCAGTGCATATTATCAAGGCTTCTTTCTAAGACCTTTGGTGAGCATGTGGATGAGCTGAGGTGGGTGTTTTCTAGAACATGAGAATATGGCATTAAACTCCAACCTATAAATGTGAACTCTTCAGATGGTAGGTCAGATATACCGGATGAAGTTAAATGAAAAACAAACCAAAGACTGTAGGGAGAAGTCAGAATACTCAGTATTTCTCAGCTACCATAAATCCTTAATTCATGATTTTTTTCAGGCTGCCCAAGTCACTGTTAAAGCTTCTTCAGAGCCCTGAAATATCAGTGGAATTACCTGGGAAATCAGACAGTCGGACAAATCGGAAAGTGCAGACAGCCAAAGAGAAAAGAAAATGGCAACTGCCATCAAAAGCACCTATCAACTGGGCCTATGAACACCCATGAAATCTCCAGAGTAGAGTATCTTTTACATTCTGGTAAACTTGGTAAACCCTTTGCTCTCTCTCCTGTCTGGCTCAGACATGACAAGGGACAAGCTCTGTAGAAAAAACAATAGTCTTTGTTCTCATGCAGAAGGTCTGAATCTAACCAAAACTAAAACATGTCCTTTATTTTCTTTCTACTTTCTTTATACTTGCAAGTTTAAGTCGACTATCACCAAATGGTTGAGATTAAAACATAAAATGACTGGACCTTTCTCTTCACTTCAAAAGGAGACCTCTATGTCTTCAAATTCCTAGAACAAATGGATTTACAAGGTTCCTGCCAAGATGAACAGTGTGACAGTCTGGTTGACTGACATAGTTCCTGTTTCCAAAATGTTTGATGAGAGATGCTTGCCTGTGTTGACATTTAAAACTAAAGTTGTTTTAGTCATCAACAGTAAACAGAAGCTATCCACATCAGATCCACTTAAATCATCACCAGAAAGCTAAGGTATGTATAAAACATTCAACATTGCAAACACTGAGCTTGTTCAATGTGTCAAATGCAGGATGTTTAGTCATTCTTCTGCGGTCATTTGTAATTTGTAAGTGTATATTTGTTAGCACTCTGATGGAGAAGATTGCAGCATTAAAGGTGTGCATCCAGACACTAGAGAAGATTAGTGAGAGCGGGACCAGCATAGTTTCAGTAGAGGAAGTCTAGGTGCCTTAGGTAGAGATAGTGAACCCCCAACTCTGACATTAGAGCCCTTACAGGGGTGAATTGGTGACAACCTGGTGGCATAATTGCAAAGTCAATGCTTATGCCCACAGGAACATCACTCCTCTCCACTTCACATGTTAAAGCTGCATCAGACACTTTATAGAACACTACACATATGCTACTACCCTACCAACAGTTTACAGTTTACAGCTCATGTTCTGTGTATTAATTGTTCTGTGTATTTATTGTCCTGCACTCATCTCACACTGTTGTGTATCTGCACTTTATGTAGTCTTGCATACTGTTGTGTCTTGCACCATGGTTCTACAGACATACATTTCATTCCAATGTATGCAAGCTATATAGAGGAATGACCATAAAAACCCACTTAACTTGACAAATAGGTTTGCTCTCTTCAGTGAAGCACCCACTGAGAAGGCTGTTGAAAGAGCTCTGGTTATAGGAGACACTATTTTATGGCATATGAAATTAGCTATGCCTTTATGGCCACCAGCATCCTTAGTTAGTTGTTTATCAAGGGCCAGGGTGATGGATATTGCAGGTAATCTTAGGGTTATTTTCAAGCATAGGTTTTAGCAAATAGTTATCCATGTAACTAATTTGAAGTTTGTTATACTAACATAACATAAATAGCCACAAAAAATAACTTAGTCAGTTTTACTAAATAGTATTTAGAGACCCCAGGGCCTTATTTTGAATTTCTTGAATTTGCAGTTTTTGTCTTGCACCTGGTTGTTTCTGTAAACAAAGCAATAACTGTTGGAGGCTTTAATATTCAATTTGATAATCCGCAAGATCCACTGACAGCAGTATTCGTGTGCGTTCTAGATTAAGTAGGTAGGGGTTCATCAGAACATAATAGAACCCACTCATTATGGTGGTACTTTCATGATTTAATACTGACATTTTGAATAAATATAAAAAACATAGTCACACTACAAGTCGACCTTGATTGGTTTACCATCGTCCCAATGACGCCATCACCACCACCCTCCATCTGGACCTCACCCACCTGGACAATAAAGACACATATGTTCAAATGATGATCATAGACTTCAGTTCAGCATTCAGCACAGTCATTCCTCAGCACCTGATTGGAAAGCTGAACCTGCTGGGACTGAACATCTTCCTGGACTTCCTGACTGGGAGACCTTAGTCAGTCCAGATCGGGAACAGCATCTCCAACACCACCACACTGAGCACTGGGGCCCCACAGGGCCGTGTACTCAGTCCACTGCTGTTCACTCTGCTGACTCACGACTGTGTAGCAACGCACAGCTCAAATCACATCATCAAGTTCGCCTATGACACAACCGTGGTGGGTCTCATCAGCAAGAACGACGAGTCAGCGTACAGAGAGGAGGTGCAGCGGCTAATGGACGTGGACAAAACTAAAGAGATGGTTGTTGACTTCAGAAGAGCACAGAGTGACCACTCTCCGCTGAACATCGGAGGCTCCTGTGTGGAGATTGCCAAGAGCACCAAATTTCTTGGTGTTTCCTGGCAGAGAACCTCACCTGGTCACTCAACACCAGCTCCATAATAAAGAAAGCCCTTTTTCACTGCCTGGATTGGGAATTGCACCGTCTCGGATTGCAAGACCCTTCAGCGGATAGTGAGGACAGCTGAGAACATCATCAGGGTCTCTCTTCTCTCCATCACGGACACTTACACCTCACGTTTCATCCACAAAACCTGAAACTGAAAGAACACACACACACACACAACTGTGCATCCTCCATCCTCTTTGCAATTTTTTGCACATTACATTATGCTGCTACAATATTTATTATACTGTACATAGGCTGCTACTCTTATGTTTACACTATTTCAGCAACTTATATTGTACTGTTTGCATTATTTTCACTGGATTCACTTTCTAATAAAACTGTGTACTGGTTGGCACTGCACTGGGACTTACTGCGCCCGTTCGCTATCCCAGAAGTCATTGTACTGTCTGCACATGTTTGCACTTGTGCACTTTATGTATAAATTTATGTAGTCCCTTGTGTCAGGGTATTGTGTATTAGTTAGTGTGTTATATCATCCACCCGCTAGGGGGCCTCAGTGAGTAATACATCTGAAGGCACCAGAAAAAGAAGAGTAGTCGTTATGTGGAGGGTGTAAAAGAGCACATGGAATTGTATACTGTTCTACTGGATTCTTAATAAACAAGAAAACAACAAACTAATGCCTCCTGGTAAATAAACACAAGACATGGTGTCAGAAGTATAAGTGGAAGGAGGGAGAAATGGCGAAATTTAATCCGCCAGACAGTTTCAACTTTGGTCGTCCAACAGAGTGGCCGTCCTGGAGACAGAGATTTTCACGCTTCAGGGTTGCTACAAAACTGAGTAAGGAGGACAGAGAGGTACAGATTAACACATTAATATATGCTATGAGCATTGAAGCAGAGAACATTTTCAAATCGTTCACATTCGCGGAAGGGGAGAGTGCAGAGGATTACGAGACTGTTCTTGGAAAATTTGATGAATACTTTATGCCGAAAAGGAATGTGATACAATGTGAGAATGTGAATGTGAGAATGTGAGAGTGCAGAAGCCAGGGGAAAATGCGGAATGCTACATCAGAGCACTGTACGAGCTTAGTGAGTACTGTGAATTCGGAGCGAGCCGAAATGAACACATAAGAGACAGACTCGTAGTAGGAATAAGAGATAAAGATCTCTCTAGGAGAATGCAGCTAATGACAGCACTTACCCTGGAAACGGCGGTGCAGATGACATGGCAGGCCAAGGACGTCGCAAAGCAGATCAGCCAGCAAGAGGGACAACCAATGAGCAGCGTGCAAGAGATAACCTCCAGGCAGTCATCAAAGGCAGTTAACAGGCCATGGATGAAAGAAAAAAATAAAAGAAGCAGTGAGAACAGAAAAGAGGACACAGAGTGTGGTAGGTGCGGTAAGACAAGACACCTAGACATCAGAAAATGTCCAGCAGCGGGTACTGAATGTAAAAAGTGCAGGAAAAAAGGGCACTGGGCAAGAATGTGTAAATCAAAAACTGTGAGACAAGTGATGGTGAAAGAAGAAAGCGAAGAAAGCTTTTACCTGGGTGCAGTGAGTAACAAAAATAAACTAGAAGAGGCCTCATGGACTGTGTCACTTATAATAAGTCGAATTCCTGTTAGTTTTAAGATAGACACAGGAGCTGACGTTAATGTTATTAACACTGAGACATTTAAAAGGCTCGAGTCAGGCACACAGCTCAGGTGCTCAAACATAGTACTGGACAGCCCAGGTGGACCACTAAAATGTATAGGACAGTTTACCTCAAAAGCAGAGCATAAAGGCCAAAAGATCTTTTGGGCCGAGAGACAGCGGCTGAGATGAGGCTGGTCAAAAGAATAGAGCAGTTAAGCACAGTTTTTGAGGGAAGCAGTACCATGAAAACCTAGCCGGTAAAAATCCACCTGAGAGAGGGAGCAGAGCCGTACGCAGCTTATACTGCAAAAAGAGTGCCATTACCCCTAATGTCCAAAGTTAAAGCAGAACTGCAGAGGATGGAAGAACAAGGCGTAGTGAAGAGAGTCACACAGCCCACAGATTGGTGTGCTCCCATGGTGCCAGTCATGAAACCAAATGGAGCATTAAGAATTTGTGTTGGACTGAACAAGCTGAATGACAACATTAAAAGGGAGAGATACATATTTCCCACAACAGAAGAAATCCTAGCTAAATTAGCAGGTGCAAGTGTCTTTACATCATTGGACGCAGCGTCGGGATTTTGGCAGATTCCGTTAAGTGAGGACAGCAGCCTCTTGACAACATTTATCACCCCAGTGGGGCGGTATTGCTTTAAAAGGCTCCCATTTGGAATCAGCATAGCTCCAGAAATTTTCCAACGAAAAATGCACGAGCTTTTAGGAGACCTGGATGGGGTGGCCGTGTATATGGATGACGTGATTGTACACGGCCAGGATGAAACAGAGCATGACAAACACTTAAAAGAAGTGCTGAAAAGAATGGAAAGTGTAGGCCTCAAGCTAAATAAAGAGAAGTGCGTGTTTAAGAAAACAGAGTTAAGTTTTCTGGGTCACATCGTGGATGCTCAAGGTGTCAGAGCAGACCCGGAAAAGGTGCGTGCAATTAGTGAGTTGCAAGACCCTAATAATGTAAGTGAACTGAGGAGAGCGATAGGCCTTATAAACTATATGGGCAAATACATTCCAAACCTAGCAACGGAAGGGGGTCCTCTGTATGAACTGCTTAAGGCAAAAAGTGTATGGGCTTGGGATCAACCACAGAAAACCGCATTTGGCAATCTCAAGAACGCACCAGTGTTATCAAAGCACCAGTTCTAGCACATTACGACCCAGCAAAAGAAACCATCGTATCAGCAGACACCAGCAGCTACGGTATTGGCAGTGTGTTACTGCAAAAGCATGACAGCAACTGGAAGCCAGTTGCATACGCATCTAGAAGACTGACAGATTCAAAGGTCAGTTATGCCCAAATAGAGAAGGAATGCCTCGCAGGCGTATGGACATGTGAAAAATTCCAAAAGTACTTAGTCGGCTTGGAAAAATTTAAACTGGTCACTGATCATAAGCCATTAATACCACTGATCAATAGCAAAGATCTGGACAGTGTACCAGTAAGATGTCAAAGACATTTGATGAGACTCATGCGCTTTAATGCGAAAGCGGAATACATGCCAGGCAAAAGCATGGTGGTAGCGGATGCATGTCACGGAGCCCATTAAGCGCCACAGAGGATTTCATGTCAGCGGATGTGAGTGCCCATGTGAATGCAATCATCAAGGGTTTGCCAGTGTCACAGCGGAAGTTGACAGAGATAAAGATGGAGACTCAAAAGGATGATGAGCTCCGAATGGTGGAGAAATTCGTAAAGGAAGGATGGCCCGAATATGCTAAAAGCATCCCTAACAGCATACAAAGGTTTTACAAATGGAAGGACTTCTTGTCATTGAGTGATGGACTGTTAGTTCTGGGCAACCGCTTGGTAATTCCAAAAGCAATGCGACAGAGCATTCTTAGTAGAATTCACGGTCAAGGACACCAAGGACTGTCAAAATGCAGGGCTCGA
Source organism: Pangasius krempfi (assembly GCA_037576825.1). Lineage (NCBI taxonomy): Eukaryota > Metazoa > Chordata > Actinopteri > Siluriformes > Pangasiidae > Pangasius > Pangasius krempfi. The sequence continues at coordinate 19,253,298 of CM074991.1, read as the reverse complement.
GCTAAAGAGACTGTGTGGTGGCCTGGGATTTCTGAGGATCTGAGGCAAAAGATAGAAACTTGTAAATTTTGTATAGAGAACAAACACACACAGCATAAGGAGCTGCTACAGTCAACCCCATTACCAGAAAGGCCATGGCACCGAATAGCCATAGACTTCTGCATGCATCAAGGGAAACAGTATTTAGTGATATCAGAATATTATTCGCGATATTTGGAAATTCACAAGTGTCACAACATCAGAGTGTGTTATACAGAAGCTCAAAGCTACCTTCGCAAGATTTGGCATACCCGAACAAATTGTCAGCGACAATGGACCACAATTCACCAGCGAGGTCTGGAGGAACTTCTGTGCCACGTATGACATCCAACACATTACCTCGAGTTCACACAATCCTCAAGGTAATGGGCATACAGAACGGGCTGTTCAGACCGCAAAACGGATACTAAAGCAGGAGGATCCATTGTTGGCACTAATTCAATTCAATTCAGTTTATTTTTGTATAGCGCTTTTTACAATGTCATTGTCTCAAAGCAGCTTTACACAAACAA
>CM074991.1:19224743-19234913 GCA_037576825.1 Pangasius krempfi | reverse complement strand
AGATGAGATGGGGTTGGGGACAGCACACAGGGACGAGATGAGATGGGGTTGGGGACAGCACACAGGGACGAGATGAGATGGGGTTGGGGACAGCACACAGGGACGAGATGAGGACAGCACACAGGGACGAGATGAGGACAGCACACAGGGACGAGATGGGGTTGGGGTTGGACCAAATGCTGCAAGTGAAACCTCCTTATTTGTGCAAATTCAGGCACAAAAAATACAAGTAGATGATGAGGCTAAGTGTTGGATAACAGTCAATTTGACACAGGTGTATAGAGCAGAAAATACATTTTACTTACCAATAATTATAGTACTTAGTGCAAATGATTTAAAAACCAAGCCAGATGACACAGCCATGCCTTAACATGCATGAAATCAGAGCTTAAATAACATTAAGTGAAATTCCACTTGTAAAATCACCCCAGAACAGTAGATGGCTCCACCTCCTCTCGGAGACCTAGGTAGGTTCCACAGGACAGGTGGGTCTCAGATGAAATCTATGGCTTCCGGTATAAAGTGCATAAGGTCGTGCTGTATTGAGCCTTATCTTTCTTATGTTGTTGAATAAAAGATGTTTACACTTTTCTCAATTATATATGAAATTCTCTTGCAGCTGATTTGTTGTTAAGTAGGAGTTACAGTGTACTCGTTTAATTGATACTGGTTATGCATACATAGTAAAGGAAATGGCACTTAATTGCTCTGTGTCGGCCTTTCCTGTCTGACCAACAGAGAATCACACCCTACACTATCAAAAAGTTGAACATTTTAGTGGCCCTTCCACCAGAATATACTGTGAATCTGTGTGTGTGTGTGTGTGTGTGTGTGTGTGTGTGTGTGTGTGTGTGTGTGTGTGTGTGTGTGTGTGAATGATTAAAAGTCCAGGGATTGTGAACAAGAGAATGTGTCCTGCTAAGGATTATAAGAACTGACGTCCATGTTGTGTATTTAAAAGTGTGACGAAATGACATGCTGAGGATTCTGGGAAACTGAGTTGATGTTCACTGCAAGCGCCCGCTAAGACTGGACAAGAGCTTGCCCTGCTGAAAACTCCAGCTTAGACTGACAAAGTTCCAGCTGCCTAACTACAGGTCGAGCTGGTCAAAAGCACAAAAAAAACTGAATTGAACTGAAGAAATTGTGATTACACAACACTTAAACAATCCTTATTAACTTCTCTTGTGCATTTATCAAGTGTTATCATAGGGATATATGTTTCTACTTCACATTCAGGTTCACAAATAGGAACAAATCAAGGATTATATGTCATTAGGTAATGTTTATTAAGCATTTCCAAGTTCAGGTAAAAGTTACATTACACCCTTGGGAAGTGGAGTCTGGTTATGTAATATTTAAAAACATTATTGTGCCACTATATAAAAGGAGGCTTAACAAAAGTCCAACATAATGATTACACATCCAAAGTGAATTAATAAATGGTTCATCATTGTATACCTATATTCAAACCAATACGTTATATGTGAAGAAACATGCAAACATGTACTGAAGAACATGAAGAGAACCGAATCAGCATGAAGACTATGGAACATGTCCAGTGGTGTCAACCTTTACCTGAAAGAGACCACAACCTGAAAAGTGGTCAAATGGAGAGTCATTGCCTTGGACATTTACATATACACTCACAGTCCACTTTATTACACTTGCCCATTCATGCAGTTATCTAATCAGCCAATCATGTAGCAGCAGCACAATGTATAGAATCATGCAGATGCAGGTCAAGAGCTTCAGCTAATGTTCACATCAAACATCAGAGTGAAGAAAAAGTGTGATCTCTGTGACTGTAACCGTGGCGTGGTTGCTGGTGCCAGATGTGGTGCTTTGAGTTTTTCAGAAACTCCTGGGATTTTCACACACAACAGTCTCTAGAGTTTATACAGAATGGAGCGAAAAACAAAACACACTGAGTGAGCAACAGTTCTGTGGCTGTCAGCCAGGAACAGGAATCTGAGGCTATCAGGGGCACAGACTGACTGAAACTGGACAGCTGAAGACTGGAAAAAGACCAGGTGTTTTTATTCCCACTAATCTTCAGCTGTCCAGTTTCAGTCAGTCTGTGCCCCTGATAGCCTCAGATTCCTGTTCCTGGCTGACAGGAGAGGAACCTGAAGTGGCCTTCTGCTGTTGTAGCTCATCCACCCCAAGGTTTGATGTTTTGTGATACTGAGATGCTTTTCTGCTCACCACAGTTGTAAAGAGTGATTATTTGAGTTACTACATCCTTCCTGGCAGCTCAGACCAGTCTGTCATTCTCCTCTGATCTCTCATCAACAAGGTGTTTCCACCCACAGAACTGTTGCTCACTCAGTGTTTTCGCTCCATTCTGTATAAACTCTAGAGACTGCTGTGTGTGAAAATCCCAGTAGATCAGCAGTTTCTGAAAAACTCAAAGCACCACATCTGGCACCAGCAACCACGCCACGGTTACAGTCACAGAGATCACACTTTTTCTTCACTCTGATGTTTGATGTCAACATTAACTGAAGCTCTTGATCTGCATCTGCATGATTCTATACATTGTGCTGCTGCTACATGATTGGCTGATTAGATAACTGCATGAATGAGAAGGTGTACAGGTGTTCCTAATAAAGTGGAAAATTACAATTTGTGAGGTGATAAATAAATGAAGACTACCTAACACAAATCTCTTGCTTTTACGTAACATTGTCTTGCAGCTAGCCATTAACAGGCATGAAGGCAAAGCTCGATGTACAGGTGCTTTAAAGATTTTGATGTATCTTTTTGACCTTTTTGCAAACTGCAGACAAACACTGGCGATTCTCTATATGGTCCTTTTTTATTCTGTGACCAGGTTAAGATAGGATTTACAAGCCAGTTTAAGAACATGTGATAGGTTTAAAGTGCTCATTAACTAAAACCAGTAATCCATTGGAAGAAATGATTTCTACCCACATATATTTCTTTCCACGTCTTTCAGAAACGTTCAATATTAACTAAATAAAGAGCTGCTTCACACAGTTCATACATAAGAAAAAAAAAACATTATTATTATTATTATTATTATTATTATTATTATTATTATTATTATTATTATTATTATTGGCTTTTAAATACGTATGTATTATATAAAATATCCACATGAACAAAGTTTAAAATAAACACATGAAACAGTAAATTAAAATATTACTGTTTTTTTTTTTTACAATTAGATTTTTTTAACTAAATAAATAATCTAATCATAAATATTGCAAAAAAAAAACTTTATGTCTCCTGTGATGTAAGGTATGTGATGTTATCATGTGGCCTCATCTCGAACACCAATATGGTTTTAATACTGGTTTTAATTTGATCTATATATTAGGAAGGTTGTACAACATACAAATAATTGCATAACTGCAAAATGACACATTTGTAGACAGAACACTGGGAGTAGAATTTGGGGGTTTACACACTTTTTGACTCGACTAGGGAAAGTATAGTCTCCTAAAGGCCCAGGTTCGTGCAGGCCAACACCACCAGCAGCAGAGCTACAGCACAGAGAGACTGGGAGTTCAGGATGGCTGAACCTGTGCAACACGACAGAAAAGACAGAAACAGTGAAAGGTAGAGGAAGGGATCGTACCAGAGGTCAGCTTACAAAGCTGTCTGTGTGAATAAGCTTAGGTCAGAGAACATTAAAACAAACGTAACATTCAAAATTCAAGATCATGTTGGCAGTAATCGAACTTATTTGTTTATAACACAATCTTTTGCTGATCACAATCATTGGAATACAAGTAAGTGAGGGTGAAAAGAAAAGAGAAGTTAAAAGAGCAATCTCAGCACACCTTGCACCTGTATCTGTGATATAGGGCCATCTCCTCCTTCACAGCGAGCCCGTATCTCTATCACGTAATCTCCTGTCTCAGGCATGGGGAAGTCGATGTAGTGCCTGCCGGTGGTGTACAGTTTCCCATAGCGCTCCCCTTCCTTCCTAAACAAAATCTAAAAAGCCAGGAAGATAAAGTATGAACATAACACCAAGGGCCACAACAGCTGCAATAGCTCTCTATTATACAGTGTTGCTTCAGGGCAACATGAACAAATTTGGTTTGCTGCAACAAAAAAAAAAAAAATTCATGAGTCCAGTTTTTCAAGAGGGGAGGATTAGGTACTAACCAACAGAAATGCACACGTTGGTCATATGTGCATCCAACTGCAGCCAGCTGATTAATCTTTCATCAGGTGTGCACATGTGCACCATATTTTCTCTAATAAACACTGACCCTTTAACCACAGTTCCAGTAATGTTTTCCTCAAAATGATATATATATGTCTTCTGTTCCTGCTTGTTCTTTGGGCATCTGGCCTTCAGTTTTATCTTCAACAAGAGAATTCAGCTGGATTCAGACTAACTTGGCCATTGCAGAACATTCCACTTCTTTGCTTAAAAAAAACATTTGGGTTGCTTTTGAAGTAAGTTTTGGGTCATTGTCCATCTGCATTGTGAAGCACCATCCAATGTGTTTTGAAGCATTTGTCTGAATGTGAGCAGATAATATCGCCCTGTACACTTCAGAATTCATCCTGCTGCTTTTGTCAGCAGTCACAAACAGTTCCACTGGCAGCCGTACATGCCCACGTCAGGAGACGTGATGGTACGCTTCAGTTCATGAGCAGTTCCTTCCCTTCTCCATTCTCTTCTCTTCCCATCATTCTGCCACAAGTTGATCTTTGTCTCATCTGTCCATAGGATGTTGTTCCAGAACTGTACAGGTTTTTGGCAAACTCTTATCTGATCTTTCTGTGTTTGAGGCTTACCAGGGTTTTACATCTGGTGGTAAACCCTCTGTATTTACTCTGTTGAAGTCATCTCTTGACTGTTGGCTTTGACACAGATACACCGACCTCCTGGAGGGTGTTCTTTATCTGGCCACCTGAAAGGGTTTTTCTTCACCATGGAAAGAATTCTTCTGTCCTCCACCACAGTTGTTTTCTGTGGTCTTCTGGGCCTTTTGGTGTTCCTGAGCTCACCAACGCGTTCTTCCTTTTCAAGAATGTACCACATGGTTGATTTGGCTAATGATGGCTTGTTTCATTGGCAGTTCTTTGGACTTCACATTGAGAGTTAACAGCAACAGATTCTAAATGCTTAGATTCTAATGCTTAAATGCTAAGTTGGAAGCAGCGTAATGAGGAAATAACAGACACCTGGCTGTGGAACAGCTGAGAAGGCAATTGTCCAATTACTTTTGACCTCTAATTTATTTATTTACTTATTTATATGTTTATAAATGTTTATAAGGTATGTTTATGAATACCTTTTCTCTATCAATTTAATTCTTTTAAATATCTTTTTAATACTTATAAATACATCCTTTTCTGTTGCTATTTATAATTAGAAATTCAAAAGACAGCATGTGTATAAACTTGAAGTGGATACACACAGCGGAAGTATATTAAATAACAAAAACAAAAGTGTCCAAGTACTCACTTTTACCCTCACTGTACCTCAGAAATAAAATGAAAGTGATGTAATTGCGCATGTTCAACAGAATTGTGGGTCTAATCGGTGTGAATGACTGGCAATGGGGTTTATCTCTCATACTCCGTAAGAAGACGCACCTTGTATCCCTCCACATAGGACTCATTCCAATAGTTGTAGATGTGATCCCAGTAGATATACAGCCATTTGCGTGTGAAGCTGACATATTTGTACACTCTTAGACGTCGACTGGGAGCTGAGAAAATCAATAGATTGTAAAGACACAGTCATTTTTATTATGTGCAGCTGAGTCCAAGGACACAAGACATGTCTGTAAGCCTTGACTGTCATAGAAATTACATAGTATTGGTGATGAAAGTATCATGAGTGATTAGCAGTATGTATATTTGTATATTTATATAGTTATATAAATATATATATAATGCATTATTGTAAAGCATGAATATATTACATTTACATTGCGCGTAAATACCCAAGGATTCAGTTATATGCTTACGTGGTCTCCTGGTAAACATCTCACAGTGCTCACTGGGTGGTCCAAGTCCAGCGCCATTGTAAGCACGCACCTCAATCAGGTAGTGCGAATCAGGCCGCATGTTCTCCAAACGAGTCTGGTTAACTGAGCTGTGGACCAGAACACGAGAGGCTGCTGCCTCGTTGTCGTCATATTTCCTCCAGTAGCGTATCTGAACAGGAAGCAGACACAGCCATTAGAACTGCACTTACAGGGTTTAGCAACGGGGTGCTTGAAGGAGAAGAATGTTAACTGTACTTAGGGTTGGTTTAACCCCCATGTTAAAGTGTGCATCGAGACTGGGATCCTGTGGGACCTCAGACAAGTTGCACATATAGGCTAGGAGGCGTTTACTCTTAGCTGGGCACTAAGAGGCAGTCAGAAATTAAGAGAGATAGCACATAACCAGTCATGTGAACCTTTCTGGCATTGAAAAAAAAAAAAAAAAAAAAAAAAAAAAAGATTTTATTATCATTCCTCATTTGAATCCAAAAACCACGTTCTGCATTGACATCAAATTTCTCTTTGGCTACTATAGCAATATTAAGTCACTGACCCATGTGACTACAGCTTAATCATAATAAATCACTTTATTTATGCCGTTCCAAAGCTTTAATATGAGTAATTATTTATTGAGAACTAGAAAGGAGCTGTGTGTGTGTTTTGGAGGACTTACCTGGTAGCCATCCACCCAGTGAGGAGGAATTTGAAAAACATGTAGCCACCACACGAGAGCCTCGGTGGAGGTGACCTGGCGGGCATAAACATCCAGCGGTGCCTCTGTGGGGGCTGCAAAAATGTAACGTAGCTAATCAAACATTTATCTGACGATTACTGGAAAGCAAAGTTTATGAAACAGAGTAAGGGTTTTTTTTTCCATCATCATCAGTGAGAGGGAAATACAATAGTTCTGACAGCTATGCCTTTGTTATGCAGTCGCTATTCAGGCTGCTATGCAGGTTGCTATGCAGGTTGCTATGCGGTCGCTATGCAGGTCGCTATGCGGTCGCTATGTAGGTCGCTATGTAGGTCGCTATGCAGATCGCTATGTAGGTCGCTATGCAGATCGCTATGCAGGTCGCTATGCAGATCGCTATGCAGGTCGCTATGCGGTCGCTATGTAGGTCGCTATGCAGGTCGCTATGCAGATCGCTATGCAGGTCGCTATGCGGTCGCTATGCAGGTCGCTATGCAGGTCGCTATGTAGGTCGCTATGCAGGTCGCTATGCAGGTCGCTATGCGGTCGCTATGTAGGTCGCTATGCGGTCGCTATGCAGGTCGCTATGCAGATCGCTATGCAGGTCGCTATGCGGTCGCTATGTAGGTCGCTATGTAGGTCGCTATGCGGTCGCTATGCAGATCGCTATGCGGTCGCTATGCGGTCGCTATGCGGGTCGCTATGCAGATCGCTATGCAGATCGCTATGCGGTCGCTATGCGGTCGCTATGTAGGTCGCTATGCAGTCGCTATGCAGTCTTTTTGGATATATGTTAACATTTTTTAGCAAAACATAAATTATTTAACACAAAATAAACACTAAATTTATGTCCCTCACTTTTTTTGTGATTTTAATCTTTAGATGCTAAAAAAGCAATTACTAATTAAAGCAATTACTAAAATTAAATTCCATTGATTGAAACTGCTGTGCATAAATGTTGAGTAAATATGGTTATTGATCATTTCATATGATTTTTTTTCCTATAAATGTCCACATTCACTATATTCTTCCTAACCGTGACACTGTCCAAACGATTTACAATCAATTTTTTTCAAAGCCAAACAAATCTAGTTTCCATGGAAACATGTGTCAGCAAGAGAGCACACTCAAACTAGTCCCTTGATTTACAAAATCCAGGTAAATATGTTTAATAATCATCACACTCATATGTGCTTGTTGAACATCTCATTCCAGATTTATTCCCCTTCTGCTGTTGTTATAATGAGCTCCACTCTTCTGGGAAGCTTTCCACTAGATTTTGGAGCGTGGCTGTGGGGATTTGAGCCAAGGAGTGGTGCCTCACCACTGTCAGATGAGTACACCACTTTGGTCAGGCTGTATGGTCCCTCTCCTTTGTTGTTGTAACCTTTCACTTTGACTTGTATCTCAGTGTTGGGTATAATGCCGTCCTTGTAGACATAGCGTCTCGCCTCTGGGTCAGCCACTGTTGACCACTTCCATTCGTAGTCCTCATGGGGCTTGAAACCTACTATATAGCCAAACTTTTTACCAAAAAAGTACTGGGGCTTCATGGGCTGGGGAAAGGCACGAGAACATGGAGTTAGTCTGGCAAGAATGCCGAGTACTATTACTGTGTCAAGGAATATTAAAAGAAATACATGCTTTGGTTTATGCAGAAGAATAATTAGACTTACTGTCCAAGTCACTATGAGCTCTCCGTTCAAGCCTACGTAACCCTGTACATCATTGGGAGCCATGGTGGGAACTGAAAGTATATGAAGCTGGTTAACCTTATTTCTTTAGCAGATTTTTGTAGTTCTTTATATAAATAAAAATAGCCAAAATAATGATAAAGTAATTAGTAATGCTTTAAGTAGCATAAATCAGCACATGTGAACTCACTGGCATCCCAGGTTTTAATTTTGATGGAGGGCACACTGCTCTCCCCTGCGCCCAGATCATTGATGGCGTAAACCCGAAATTCATACTCCATCCAAGGATACAGGTCAATGACCTTGGCTGTCTCAGCTTTCCCATCCAAGAACGCAGGAGCTAAACAAGGCAGACCTTGCATCAGTACTTTCATCTAATTCAGTAAACACTGAACCGATGTGCAAGTTAGAATACTAATTTTGTAAGTATTTCTTTTCTATCTTTGTTTCAAAACACAGACACCGCTAGTACCCTTCTAGTATGCAAGATGTCTGCAACACATACCCTGCTGTCATTTGGTGTGTCACTTGTGCACCTCCTTCGAAATTATCGCTATGCATGGTGCAGTACCAACATAAATATGTTATGCAGTATACAGTAGCACCATGTGACACTGTGTCTGTAACTGTCTAATGTAGTGTTGTCTCAGATCGTATATTTATGTACAATTCTAGACCATTATTGAATACTAACACTAACCAGTTTTCTGTTAATGATAGTTTGAATTTTAAAAATCTCTCAAATACCTACCGGTCTGGTCCCAGAAGGTCTGTCTCACGTACCAGTCTTCTGGATTTGCTAGATTAGTGAATGCTTTTGAATGTAAGGTCAGAGTTTTCGACATTGCTCATGACAACGGTCACCATGCCTCTGGACAGTTTTAAAGAGAGACAGAGCTCGACAGTGTATTTAAAACCTGCATGAAATTACTACTAGAACACTACAGTTCTACTTGGAAACCAGAAGACCAGGGATGTTTTGGCTCCGACATGCCATTTAGTGGATGTCACTTTGAATGAACAATGGCATTCGCGTTGCCGCTGATTGTGCATGTGCACTCCATCATGCATCGAATATGAATTAGTCTAGTGGACTCACATGTGACTGCGGTTTTCCAGTCCTCTGGGTCTAGAGAGTAGAAGTCTCTGGTTTGAATAACGTGCTGGGTGAGTGGACTACCATGATCTGAGCCCAGACTCCAAACCAACTTCACTGATGTGTCTCTGATCTCCTCCACACGCACCCCTCCAGGAGGACCAGGCCTAGCTGATACATGAAAAGATATATTCTCAATCAAGCATCAAAGAACGTAATTTTCTGTTAGACATATGAATATGGCATTATAGGAAACCAGAGTACCTGCAGTAAACCCACAAGTACATGGGTAATCTGCACAGACCAGACGCTGGAGCATTATAATAATAATAATAATAATAATAATAATAATAATAATAATAATAATAATAATAATAATAATAAAGCATATTAAGGGATCTTAAAGGCATGATATTAAACATACCCATTAAGTTTGTTCTCAGTATGCTAAAGCATTTGTGAGATACAAGCTCGCTTCCTGTTTAATCTATTCGAAGTCAAATTCATTACTGCATTTATGAATAGCAAAAATCCTTTGAACTTTTAATGTAAACAACTTAGAAGTTCTAAGCCACTTACAGATTAGATCGAAGGTGCAGTATACCAAATTTCAACTCAGTCAATTCAATTCAATTCAATTCAGTTTATTTGTGTAGCGCTTTTTACAATGTCATTGTCTCAAAGCAGCTTTACACAAAC
>CM074991.1:19200179-19213585 GCA_037576825.1 Pangasius krempfi | reverse complement strand
GAGAGCAATTGTAACATGGCAAAGCAATTTCCCCCTGGGATTAATAAAGTTCTTTGAATCTTGAATCTTGAATCTTTTATGAACATAGTGTATGTATTTTTTTTGGATCAGGCTATTGACTCCCGCACTGAATATTTATTGCCTGATGTAAAGTATTTACAGTTAACACGGAGTATCGCTGTAAAGAAAACCTCTTACTTGGGTAGCGAGAGGGCGGCTCACACAGGAGGACGGCCCCCTGGCCTTCTTTAACATACACAGTCTCTCTCTCATCAGTAGGAAACTGGTTCAGAACTGGGAAGAAAAGAATAGAAATATAAAACGCAGCATCAGAAGGATACGTTACAAAGTACAATGAAGTAGAATAAAGCCTGGAATAAAGCCTGGAATAAAATTATGTATATTCATAATATGCATTTTTATCTTCATATGTATATTTATATTTTAATCTCAGTTTACTAGGCCAAGGTGCATAGGCACCCTACTGGATTTATATGTATTCTTATTAGGAATAAAATCATGAAGTACTACCTTATTGAAATTTTTAGTTTTTTTTCTTGTTATATTATTAAAATTAGGATGCCAAGTGCTTATTATTATTATTATTATTATTATTATTATTATTATTATTAGGGGTCCAAGCACAAAGTGCTATTGTTTTTATTCTGGATTTTCTTGTTCTTCTTCCTTTTTTCCATATGATGAATCATGCAGACCAAACCGTAAGTCGTAGATATGTGAAATGTGGTGAATAGACAGTACTCCCTCCCGCTACTCAGGCCAGCAAGATGGGCCCAAATTGACCTCATGGTGACCCTATAGCACAAGCTTTTACATTTGGTCCATATCTTATATACCACCATATACACCAACTGATTCCATGGGTTTTCCCAAACAAAAAAGCCTCAAGAACCATTTAACTCTTCCCACTTAGATTTTATTTGCTAATTTGCATAATATACAAAACCTACTTTTGCTATATAGTCCTTGGATTTTTCGGATCTCCACAAAATTGGCGTCGAAATACTCAATAATTATCAAAAGAAATGCTGAGATTTGTAACCAATATGGACACTACCTGCTAATCCGTTCCAGGGAGACGGAGCCTAATTTACTAAAACAGCAGTAACTCGTGATTGAAAGAACAGCGTATTCACGACAAGATTCAGAGGTCATATGGAAAGTTCGGGGTGTAATCAGATGGTGCATCTCTGTAGTAATGTTTAAGTGGAATTTTGATGAGGACCTGATTGCTTAAAAAACACAGCCGTCATCGGCCAATCAGATTTCCTCAGGCATTTAACAGGGTTAACACTGAGCCATCCTGAGGAATCATGTTTTTCTAGGATACCACAAGGAAGGAATGCAAACTTACTCAAACTGGCCACTGGGGGGCACTGTTCATGTTTTTGCACACAAAAAACAAGCAAATTTCTTTTTCTCCTAATTCTTTTCCTGAAGCATTAAAATTTGGACCAGTTATCCCCAACCAGAGTAATTTAAGATAATCTGCATAATATGGAAAACCTATTTTCATAAACTTGTCTTAGAATTGTTGCTCTATGGTTACAATTATCAAAAACATGCTGAGATTTATAAACAATATGGCTGCCACATGTCAATCAGTTCTAAGGAGGCGGAGCCTAATATACTCAAACAGCTGCAACTCAAGAATGGTTGCATGAATTAGTACGAAACTTACAAGGCATATACAGTACAAGCTTCTGAGGGCATATGCACAGTTTTGGGCTTAAGGTCAGATAATTGTTTCTCAGGAGCTGATCAAGCTGAAATTTGGCATCAATTCAATTTTATTTGCATAGCGCTTTTAAGCGTGGACATTGTTACATAGCAGCTTTACAGAAATATATAAGTTGGATATAAGTTTTAATTTTATAAATTTATTCCTGATGAGCGAGCCAGAGGCGACGGTGGTGAGGAAAAAGTCCCTGAGACGATATGAGGAAGAAACCTTGAAAGAAACCAGACTCAAAAGGGACAACCCTGTCCCTTCAACCAGAGCTTATATTTTAGCTAGACATCTAACTTTAGGTGACTAGATCGTTCTGTTGGATACTGCAGTGTTTCTTGTTTGGAGTTTGCTTAGCTCTTTATATTTCTGCATTCGCATCAAGGCCTGCTTGACTCTGACACACATTTATTCTACAATTGGTTGTTGAATTGTGTTTGTATTCTATCATTGTTTATATTGGGATTTGCTTTATGTATACGATTTATTTTATTTAAAATATAAATAGTTTTGAACTGCAGGACAGTTTTATACAAATTCCTGGCAGTAAACGTTCTGACTAGAGATAAATGTATGCTAATCTGCTGCTTTATTAAGTGACCATATGTGCATAAATAATGAGTCATAAATAATTCTCATGTGGTCAGGCTTCAGAGTATACAATTAATCAAATGTTATGAAAATCGAAAGCGTTTTATTAAGAGGTTCCCTATTCTGAGATTTTAAAAAAAATTATTTTTGCATAATTTGGAACAAAACAGACAAATGAAAAGAGATCACATCTTTACTACTTTACTTTACTTTTATCTTTACTCAAATGGGTGTATTGTTGTGTCTTTACCACTGTTGTGAACGTTAATGCCCAGTTTGGAAGTATTGCAGTTCAGAATCATGTAGAACAGATTTACAATCATCAGTGGCTTCTTGCATAATGTTATTCAGTCTGTAATGGTTTATATGATTTGACCTGCAAAAATTAATTTCTGCTCATAATATACTATGAGGGACAAATACATAGAACAGTGGTGGTGGTGGTGGTGGTTAATACTTTTCCCACCCAGTAAATCTACAAAGTTGGAGTTTGTTTTTGTCTGATTTAGGACTAGGTGGAGGACTATGGTATATACTACCATAACCACACTAAATAGAATGTTAGTACACCAAAGGTGTCAATGTGTAATATGTGGTTTGAGTCTCATTAATTGTGTAGTACTCGCCTCTCACTTATGTTAGATTAATCTTTGCAATAGAGAATCTTTATATGAAGAGCATACAGAAATATATGTATGCTCAGTATGTATGTAGGCAGTGGTAGCTCAGTGGTTAGGACGTTGGGCTACTGATTGGAAGGTCATGAGTTCGATCCCCAGCACCGCCAAGCTGCCACTGTTGGGCCCTTGAGTGAGGCCCTTAACCCTCAACTGCTCAGTTGTATAAATAAGATAAATGTAAGTCGCTCTGGATAAGGGCGTCTTCAAATGCTATAAACGTAAACGTAAATGTAAATATGTGAGTATCGCTCCATCTAGCACGTAAAGAAGTGCTGCGTGGTCTCCATCAAAACCATACTATGCTAGTTTTGAAGACAGCTAGTGACTCAGCTGTTCAGAGCCAGGGGAAGTTCATTCAGCACAGAAAAGAGTCTTTAGGCATGTCTTCCTGGTCTCTCGAGAGATGTGTGGGTTAAGTTAAGCTGTGCTTGGTGGGAGAAGGGAACGTGGTGCAGAGCGGGATTTGATAAGTAGGGGGATGGTTTGTTTTTGGATTGACAATTCATAAATTAAGGTAGAAATATTTTTAAAAAGACATCACTTACATCCAAACCTCACAGTGGCCTCTTTGCTGATGACTGTTCCATAAATGTTCTTGGCCACACACACATATTTTCCAGCATGCTTATTCTTGTCTGGATTAGTGATGACCAGGTTTCCGCCCACTAAACTGTAGTGTTCATCCGGCTGCTCCATCAGCTTAATCTCCCAGTTATTATGCCACCATCTGCAAAGAAATAGTAAACATAAACCTACATATGGTAAAAGAAGAGCTATAGTTTTGCATATTCTTTAACACCTGAGATACAGTTTTTCTAAATATTTGCCTGTACATACTTTAGTGGCAAAATATAGGGATATCTAGTTAAGATATTCATTCGATTCAGCAACAAGCTCGACTGAGTGACACCAAGCAATGAGTGGAAACTCTGGCTTTTGATCATTAATAGGACTACACACAGTGTAACAGTGAAAAGCAGGTGTTACTTGACAGTGGCTGGAGGGTTGGCTCGCACTCTGCAGTTCATGGAGATTTTGGACTCAGGAGAATCTTCAGCATACACTGTGTCTAAGGGCTCCTCCTCAAAAATGGGTCCAAACCCTGTGGCCTCCTCTGAAACACCAATAAACATCTCTTTATAGTAAAATCATACAACCAGTAGAAATGAGTTGCAGATACACTTATGTTGCCCTCTGAAACAAAGGCTGACTGCATGAATATATTTGTATTACACTATTTGTGGAAGCGGAAACAGATGTGACTTACTGTCAAAGATTCTGGGCTCAAAGAACCTCGGCTTGATGGCATCTACATAAGGAACATAACAAACACTGGAACCGTTGCTTTCAGTCATGATAACATTTTAGTGCATTTCAAAGTGAACGTTTAAAATAAAGGCATATACAGTGCACACACACACATTTCTGTAGTGGCGTATACACACCTGCTGATAAGAGCAAAGAGAAACAACTCAGCAACACAAGTGGAGCCTCCATTGTGATGCCACAACTGACAGTCCTGAGGCTGAGAAAATGGAGAATCCATACTATTAATATGATGCTGGACAACGAGACCCCATAAGTAAAATGCCATTTATTTTCATCTTTGTAAATGTTATTGTTTGTTACAGTATATAAAGATATCACGACTGACTTACCATGAACTACAATATTACACTCTGATATCTTTTTTATCTGAATCTTTTTAAATTCCTGAGGTCCCAGTGAACTACACCACGATCATAAGGACTGTAACCATGAAATAGTTTTCAGTTTCCTCCGCAACATATTGGTGTCTCTCTTTTTTCTTAGAAATGATGACAAGCACATACTTTTGGCCATACGGTGTACTAAGCATTCATGCAATGCTCTAGGGTCTACATGAGTGTATTTATGAATACTGTTATACTTACGTGCTGTACGTATTCAGAATTCAGCACTCGTGTTAATGTATGACTGCAGAAACGAAAACAGGGCTGTATTCAGCGTGAACAGGTTGGTAACTGAAGTCCAAAAGTTACATCAACATTTATGAGGAGAAATTCATTCGTATTCAGGTCAAAGTTAAGGCACCTGCACCGAAGGGAAATGAGGTTGCAGTCGTGTCCTCTTGTCTATGCATGATAGGCCTGGAAACTAAAAAGACATGAAGAAATATCTCCTGTGTTACGTTAGATTTTTACTACTCCTCTTACTGCTAAATATATAGTCATTTAGGAAAATTTATGTTTGTCTTTATTTGACCAATAAGCAGGAAATTCTTTGTCTACTTGTAACCAATCACAAAATACTACCCCTGTGCCGTAAACGATATAATTGCATGTATCACTTTGTTCCTCAGGTTCTTCTCCACTCTAGAGTCAACTGTGTCTCTGGGAGTTTAACTGGATATTTGTCTTTAGCAGGTAATATTTCTACCGCAGAAGTATCAGAGATGGGGTTTTTCACTAGCATGGAAAAGACCACCTTTAAACACAAGCACCTGCCTTTCAGCCCCTCAGAAAACAAGGATTTTCCTAGACTTTAAGTGGATTATACTAATTAATTTTTTTATTTATTTAACTATTTAGTTGATGGTTTATTTGTTTGATTGATTGAATGATTGATTGATATATTCATCCCCTTAAAGTCCATGAATGATTAGCATGTTGAAAACTGCAGGTGGAACAAACCAGCACGAAAACTGTGTTATGCTGAGGGCTATCTGAAGTGCTTTAAACGAGCCAACCTTGTTCTTTGACCAGAACCGAGTCTGAGCCAGTTAGAGCTGTGTCTGAGGCAGAAAGCATGGAAGGTGCGCATACGGCTTCCTCTGGAGGAAAAGGAACACTGGAGATAAGAGGGACTATGCGTGCATTGCGGTGGAAATGGACCGAGCAAAGCTGCACCGGAGATGAGTCATCATGCCAGGTGAGCCCTCCTGTTCCACTCATGTTTGCGAGAAAGAGCAGTACTGTTCCTGTGTATATATCGTGTTCCTGATCTGAATATTTTCCAGTGCTCATCAAGTCCATTGCAGCCGGGAACTTCCTGGATGAGGAAATAGTGAAACAGCTAGATATGCCTCTTGTCCCTCTGCTCTAGGAGGTTCACCTCTAGGAAGTGTTCCATCAGAACACATGTACACCATTCCTACTCAGGCGTGCACCAAAATCCTTCACTCAGAAAGCATTTTCTTCATGAGTACAAAGTCAGTGCAGAATCCCATCAGCTCACTACACTCTTTCCCCTCAAGCTCCTGGAAAGAAGGTGTGATAACTGCTTCTAGACGTTTTCTCCCATATTCCAGTTGCACATAAAAATCACTGCAGAGTTTCTTCGAGCTTCTTCTAGTCACCATCCTCAGGTATCATCACGCACACTGTAGCTCCACCTCACTGACAATCCGGTAGAGACGAGCACATGGTGCACCACTCACTATGGCATGCAGATCTCTCTTTCTTTACTTAAAGTTCAGGCTCTTCCCTCTTCGCTAACTGCCACTGAGTTTCTTTTCCCCTGCGTATTAATATGCTTAAATTCAGCAGTTTGTCTTATCTGATCTGAGGTCGACTTTGCAAGAGGTGAAGCACATGGACTGGTGAAGAATAAGCATTTCAGCAGTGCATACCTGACCTCACTAATGCTCTTGTAGCTGAATGAACACAAATCCCCACAGCCACGCTCCAACATCTAGAAGAGTGGAGCTCATTATAACAGCAAACACACAGGGGAATAAATCTGGGATGAAATGTTCAACAAGCACATATGAGTGTGATGGGCAGGGGTGCACATACTTTTGGCCATATAGTGTATATCAATGGAAAAATGTCTTTAAAGAAACTTGGAAATCGTTACTAAGAAATCTTACATTAGCTTAGTGCACAGAAGCTGTAGCACTGTATATACACCCAAAACTTCTTACTCTTAGACAAACACAACGTTTTCACTGTAAATCTTTATATAAGAAAAATTCCTGTAAACAAAATCACATTTCATACAAGACTAAGAATCTTATTTGGCTGTCTGTCTGCATGTAGCCACACGCCATAAACAAACGCCTCAGCTGGGGGAAGATTAAGGTCATGCTCATGAAAGAAAGGATGTTTAATAACCAGTGTGTTTTTTTAAATACAGATGAAAGCTGGTTTATAAATCGCTTCAGTTTGCTGTGCAACCCTTCCGGTGCGTCAGCCGAGACAGTTTCCCTGTGTGACCTGCTCGGTGTGGATGATCACCTGGGTACAGTGTAGATCTTTTATCTCTTGTCTTCATGTTACACCACTTGCTTTTCTCCTCACTCAACTCACGTCTAATTCACGCTGAGCTGTGTGAGGAATGCGCTTTGCACTTCATGGGTGATTAATATACACATGCAAGTCTGAAGAAAATCGTCGTTTCTGAAACTTTCATAAATGCAGTAGAAAATTTTGATTCTGTTTTGGCTTTTACACACAACCTTACTAAAAGACTATGGCTACCTCTCTGTGTGCGCCAAACCCACCTCTGGTGTTCATTGCCAAAAAGCTCTATTTTGGTTTCATCAGACCATAGAACCCGATCCCATTTGAAGTTCCAGTAGTGTCTGGCAAACTGAAGACGCTTGAGTTTGTTTTTGGATGAGAGTAGAGGCTTGTGGTGATGTAGGTGATGTCAGATTGTAGTTTTGGAGATTTTCTGACCATAAAAACGCAACTAACTTCTGCAATTCTCCAGCTGTGATCCTTGGAGATTTTTTGGCCACTTGAACCGTCCTCTTCACAGTCCGTTGAGAGACACGTCCTCTTCCAGGTTGATTCATAACATTTCCAGTTGACTGGAACTTCTTAATTATTGCCCTGATGGTAGAAATGGGCATTTTCAATGCTTTTGCTAGTTTCTTATATATTTACTCACTCTTGGCACACTCTTGTGGACACTCGCGTGGCACATGTGGCTCAGCTGACATCAGTGATTCCGGGAGTGAGACCGGGCAGTGCAGAAGCTCAACACAGCTCTCCTTATAATTCAGTGAGCTGCCTAATCTGGATGGAGGAGGCTCTGTCTTCAGTACTGTCTGGAAGGGTTTTCCAGGCTGATAATGACCTGAGAGTTGAACCTCCATGTTCAGCTCTGACCTCAGCCTCTGTCAGCTGGCATGCCACACTAACAACCTCTTCACTAGCTCTAAACTGGATAGTGGTGTGCCACCCATGGCGTGCCAGCGAATGCTGTCTTTGGCACAGCACTGGGCATCCCAGAATTCACTCGGTCAGAGTTTTTCGTCAGATGCAGCCCAATGACAACAAACAGAAACGGAGCTCATCTCATAGTTTAACACTGCGGGAAATCACTAAATGTTACAGTTTGACCAGATGGACAGAGATGTTTTGGCTCTGCCATTTAATAGATGCCACATCCTTTAGATGAATATATATATATAAGGTATGTAAGCGAGTATGTGAACAATGCTTGCACAGCTGCTGCAGATGTGCATGTACGCCTGGAGGAGGTGGTTAGAGGACACCACAACTAACGGCACGAGCAGGCAGGACTGGTCAGAAATCCTTCAGGAGTGGGCAGGTGTGGGATTTACAAAAGCACACCATGAAAGCGATAATGGTGCATTAAAACAAAAGAAAAGAAAAGAAAAGAAAAGAAAAGAAAAGAAAAGAAGACTGGTGTTTTACACAACCTTTATAATTACACTGAACATGTCCATTTCCATCAGTATGAAGAGTTTATATTGCTAGTGCTTCTATCTGACCCCTTTGGCTTTCCATAGCCATAGCTCTGCTTCCTGCTATGGCTATTAAGATAGCACTGGGGCACAAATGCACCGCTCTGTGACTGTCATCATGATATTTGAGTTTTTTGTTGTTGTTGTTTTTTTCTTAAGAACAAAGCAAATGAATGAAAACTGTGCGTTTAAGAGCTCTGCTTAAATAAGAAGGTCAAACTGACTCACAAACTTATTAGTCCTTGTTATCAGCAGCCGCTTCATGATGTTAGGGCGGAAAGACAGTAAAATGTGCAGAATTGAGATTATTTAAGAATTCAGGATAAGAGTTAGATTATTTACTGAACCCAAAGAGCCCACACCCATCCTTCCCGAGCGCGCGCCAGCGGCGGCAGCAGCAGCAGCAGCCGGCACGTGCCTTCCTGCACTGCGGCACTCGCACTCCTCTACCTCTCCAGCTTTCTTACTGTGTGATAAATCAGTTCAGGCTGGACATCATGCCATGCGAAACATGAATAATCAGATGCATAACAGGAAAAAAAAGAAAAGCCCTACCTGCACGGCACGCTCACCCCCAGGCTGGGTCAGGAGGGATGCTTCTGCTGCATGTCTGCACAGCCCAGCCGGCTGGAGCACGATGATGTGCCAGAGAGAGAGAGAGAGAGAGAGAGAGAGAGAGAGAGAGAGTGAAGTGCAGAGGATTATCCCGGAATAATCACAGCGGCCTTGTCCCAAATGCGCCCTGAACACTGCAGTGCTCTTCCGAATGCGCACTTGGGTGACGTCGTGGCGCTGCGGTCCTGTAGAAGAGCGAGGTGATGGGGACTGCCCCGCGATGTTCAGCAGCTCACAGCCTTGTGCTGTTCTGACATTATATCCTGCACAGATATCTGCTCAGTTATAACCTAGCAAAAAAAAATCATCTTGCTGCACCACTAGATTCCCCAGAAGCACAAACAGGCCTTCTGCATGCTGTGTGTCATCTGGAAGCGAGGGCAGAGGGAGGCTGAATCAGCATCAGGCGCTCACTGTGGAAGCGCTGAAGCCACACCGATTTCCACTGCTGATTCACCGTCAAAACACACACGTACTGCTCAGGCTGAAAGTGTGCTGCTTTCCAACCCCATTTCATCCAGCATCCATCCATCATCGAAACACTGAATCACAGTCGAATCAATCGCCAGAGTCTCGTCCACACGCTCTTCCTTGGATGATGTTCTCCTGAAGTGCATTCCCTCAGCCATGCATCCCAAATCCCAGCTCCAGTCTCATACTCTTCATTCAGAAGCTCATTCTACACCATTATCCACGTGAGTTAGACTGCACACGAACCCCATACTGAAGCTGTTTATAAGCTGTAGATTAATGTTCTAGCCTAAAGTACAATTACACTAACATACAAATATTGCTCGTAAGCAATCACAATAGCACATTAAATACATTAATGCAAATATTACAGCCTAAAACGTTATGGCGTATCATACTATAGGTCTATACCCATCATAAATCCACACCATGTAAGTACAGTCCCTGCTGAAAGTATTGGAACACTAAGGCCAGTTCTTTTGTTTTGTTCTTTTTGTTATACACTGAACACATTTGGGTTTGAGATCAGAAGATGAATATGAGCCGACAAATCAGAATTTCAGCTTTCATTTCCTGATATTTACTATCTATGCTTGTCTCCCATAGACGGCTCTCTGGTCTTCATGTTGGTTTATCATTTTTAACAACAACTTCAGTCTTCACAGGTGAAACCCAGACCCGGACCAGGAGTAGCCATTCAGAGCTATTAATTATTTAAACAATCAATCTAACAGAGCACACCTGGGCAACAAGAAACACCTGTCAGTCACGTGTTCCAATATTTTTGATCACTTCACTAAATGAATGGGCTCAAACAAAAGGTGCCATGTTCTAAGTTGTTTAAGATGTCTAGATGTAAATATCAGAAAATGAAAGCTGAAATTTTGATCTTTTGTCATTTTTTTTTAAATCTCAAACCCAGATGTCTTCAGTGTAGAGTAAAAACAAAAGAAATGGCCTTGCCGTTCCAACACTTTCGGAGGGGACTGTATATGTAGCCCGTGGAATTTAGCACCCACAGAGGACACTTTTTTTTAATTAATAAATGTAACAAAACACAATTATAGAAATGATTTACCTGTAATAGATGTACAGCAAGCAAAAATAGTATAACTAAAACTAAATTGCTAAAATTGTTTAGGAGTGGACCATATCTGTGTGTTGAACAGATACAGACGGATACACTAGCATGAGCTTATGATCGTTTTTTTTCCCCAGAGTCTTAAAACAATATTATATAGGTAATAGGTAGAGGTGGGAAAGGTTTCGTATAGTGTACAAGCTGCTTCAGACAAAAGTCTTTCATCGGCTGTGTGAGCAAAGTGCCTCTGAGGCTGTAGGGTAGTGTTTTAATAATTCCTGAGTGTTTGTCGCTTTGCAAACTTCCGTGAAGTAATGCTGCATCGACTGACCTCAGAACGTCATTTTCAGCCTCCATGTGTTTGAGCTACACATTGGGGGAAAGAAACATGGACGCCTTCATGTTCGTCTTTTGTTAGCCACGAGCTAGCCAGCTAACTGTGGTGTAGTGGTGTAGAGTTACCTCATATATGTATCTCTGTATAGTCAGTGCTATAGATTTCACAAGCACATATATCTGAATGTTGAATGATCTGAAGCTGATACGTGTGTAATACAGTCATTATAACGTCACTGAGCTCCTGAGTAGAAATTCCGAGTTGAGGAGATGTTTGCTTTTTCCAAGAACAAGGGTTAAATAACTAAACCAGCTGCATGGTTGAATAAAACCCCCGAAACAAGTGTTAATACCAATATGGAGTAAGAGGGGATGGGAAACTAAAGACATGTTCTTAGCATACAAGGTACAATTTCACATGAGTTGTTCTTTAACTCTTTTTATTTACCATTATATACAGTATAGATATAGGCTATATAAGGGTTTGTATGACTTCCTGTATTAGGCCTAATTCAAGACTAGTCGAATATTCATCTTTATCAAAGGTAAAGCAAAATGAGTGCGATACACTTCATATAGTCCCTAAACGAGAGAATTACAAATGGGTTCATTTAATACTCTTTTTTTAAACGCACATAAAGATGGTTTGAGTTGTTTGAGATATTTGCCTGGAAAGGGCAGATATGTACAGTATATATAAAATTGGCTAATGTTAATCATGTGCTAGCCCGAAGGTTTCTTCTTTCTTGCACATAATGTAGAACGACATGCACAGTTTAGTGTAATGTGGCTACAGGATATTAATAAGACTTGATTTAAAAAAAATAAGTAAATAAATCATCAGATAATGAAGATAAATCATTACTGTGAGCTTAAAGCTTGTTCCACCTTTAATGTGATATAGCAACCAACAACATTCAAGTGAAAAACAAATGATTTAGGGGGAAAAAATAGAAAATAGAAAAAAATGTACAATAATCTAGTTACATAAGTATACACACCCCTTAACTAATACCATTTAAAGCTTGTAGTACAGCACTCTTTTTGGATAAGAGTCTTTTCCACTCTGATGTCATAGACTAATTTGCATATTAATTTATTCACCATGATAATTGGCATATCCAATTAAAAAATTAGGATACATGAAGAAGGAGGGGTTTCACTTAGAATAGTGGAGATCAGTGATTGGTCGTTGGGAACAGTGGCGTTCAGTGATTGGTCGTCGGGAACAGTGGCGTTCAGTGATTGGTCGTCGGGAACAGTGGCGATCAGTGATTGGTCGCTGGGAATAGTGGAAATCAGTGATTGGTCGTTGGGAACAGTGGCGATCAGTGATTGGTCGCTGGGAATAGTGGAGATCAGTGATTGGTCGTTGGGAACAGTGGCGATCAGTGATTGGTCGCTGGGAATAGTGGAGATCAGTGATTGGTTGTTGGGAACAGTGGCGATCAGTGATTGGTCGCTGGGAACAGTGGTGATCAGTGATTGGTCTTTGAGAACAGTGGCGATCAGTGATTGGTCGTTGGGAACAGTGGCGATCAGTGATTGGTCGTTGGGAACAGTGGAGATCAGTGATTGGTCGTTGGGAACAGTGGTGATCAGTGATTGGTGTCCCATAGGTCTTGTGCAATCTTGCGCCATCCTCCTGTTTAGGGTTTTAGCTGAGTGTCAGCGCAGCGGTATGACACTGCAAGAACTTTATCAAAACATAGACCTGGCAACCCTGGGGAGAATGTGGGACTGCCCACATGCACAGTTTTCTGTTAGATGTCACTCCCTCTGAAACATGCAATGTTCATTCCAAAGTCCCGGCCACCCAAGGAACACTGACTGACTTTTTAACAGGGAAAATGCAACACTTCTGCACAAATACACATTTTACAATATTCATTGGAATTATGTCTTAAAATATTCACACTTATAAGGGAAGTAAAGTTGCAAATACATGTTTGAATTAGCATTTTATTGTTAGCACTTTAATTCGAATGTCTGGAAAATTATGCTATACAAAATTTGAGATCATTATGACATCTATAACAAAACACATTTTGTGAAAAGCAGTTAAACAGAAGGACCAGAGCTGCAACTCTCCATAACTATCCTCCAATCTTTCCACTAGATGTTGGAGCGCGGCTGTGGGGATTTGTGTTCATTCAGCTACAGGAGCATTAGTGAGGTCAGGCG
>CM074991.1:19070419-19098244 GCA_037576825.1 Pangasius krempfi | reverse complement strand
TCACTCACACACTGAGGCTAGTCACTCACACACTGAGACTAGTCACTCACACACACTGAGGCTAGTCACTCACACACACTGAGGCTAGTCACTCACACACTGAGGCTAGTCACTCACACACACTGAGGCTAGTCACTCACACACACTGAGGCTAGTCACTCACACACACTGAGGCTAATCACTCACACACTGAGGCTAGTCACTCACACACTGAGACTAGTCACTCACACACACTGAGGCTAGTCACTCACACACTGAGGCTAGTCACTCACACACTGAGGCTAGTCACTCACACACACTGAGGCTAGTCACTCACACACTGAGACTAGTCTCTCATAGTGTAGTGATAGTGTTGCTAGTTAGCCTAGCTTTTATGGCTATTTTTCTCTCAGTTAATGATATTCAGGAAATCCCTCATCCCCCAATCAGATATCGAAAAACAACAGTACATAAAAATATATTAAACATAAACATGTATTAAAGAACAGCAGCATAACCGCTACCATATCTGCCTCAGAGGAAGTCTGAGGTAAAGTCCAGTGAGTCAGTGAGTCAGTTATCTGCTGATTATCTGCACAGACGAGGTCATCACCTGCCGCATGCTGTTTTGGGTCACGCAGTCCGTCATGGCCGACCCAAAGAGCTCAGAACTGTATCCCATCTTACATCCACACCAGTACCTCCACATCCTCTTACAACCTCTTACCGCAGCTTAGCCTAACACCACTTACTCTAGATACTAGCTAGCTATTTCAGTTTCAATATATTTCAGTCACGTCATCATGTTGAAGTTATGTAATCCATGATTCACAAATATGTATATATTTTAGAGATATGTCCCACTTCAACCCACTAAGATTAGAGTTTGTACACTTCATAAACACCTGGGCCAACTGGTTCATGTGAATGGAAATATGAGCAGGATGCTTAAATGCTACATGTGTATGTGTGTGTGCTGGAGATGAGTCAGTCATGGCAGGTTCACTGTAACACTCCCAAGCCCTAATAATGCACTAATACACTTGTTCCAAAGTAAATTAAAGTAAATAACTTTTGGTTGTTTACAATAACTGCATCGAGCTGGTGACCCACTGACATAACTAAACTCTTACGTTCTTCTTTTGTGAAGCTTTTCCAGACTTGTAGCGCAGCTTCTTTCAGTAGTTGTTAGTTTTGGGGTGTTTCTCCCTTCAGTCTCCTCTTCAGGAGGTGAAATGCTTCTCAGATGGGTGAAGGTCTGCTGATGGACTTGGCCAGTCTAAAACCTTCCACTTTTCCCCCTGATGAAGTGCTTTGTTGTGTTGCAGTGTGTTTTGGGTCGTTGTCTTGCTGCATGATGAAGCGCCTCCAATTAGATTGGATGCATTTCTCTGTAAATTGACAGACAGAATGTTTCTGTAGACTTCTGAACTCATTCTGCTGCTACCATCATGAGCTCCATCATCAATAAAGATTAGTGAGCCTGTTCCAGAAGCAGCCATGCAAGCCCAAGCCATGACACTACCTCCACCATGCTTCACCCATGAGCTCGTATGTTTTGGATCATGAGCAGGTCCTTTCAATCTCCACACTTTGACCTTTCCATCACTTTGGTAGAGGTTCATCTTGGTTCCAGAACTTTTGTGGCTCATTTCTCTTTCAGTCTGGCCTTCTGATCATACTGCTGATGAGAGGATTGCATCTTGTGGTATTTCTGATCTTCGTTGAACGGTGGAATGTGATACCTTCATCCCTGCCCTGTGGAGGTTGTTGGTGACATGACTGACTGTTGTTTTAACTTCACAGCTCTCACAATGTTTCTCTCGTCAATGGCTGCTGTTCCTTGGCCGACCTGTTCCATGCCTGGTATGAATTGTATTATTTTTAACAATAATAAAACAAATGTTGTGAAAGTCATACCTCAAAAATAGGTGGACATATTAAAAGTTATTTTCTAAAAGGACCCACATATATGTAGCTACAATAATAAATCTAATCATAAACTTTAGTGCAAGCTCACTATATTAATACTGAAAGCTTGTGATAAAGAGCTTAAAACTTTATAATAATGTAATTACACCCCCTGTTCTTGGCTGCACATTAAGTGAAGTCCTACCTTCTGTCACAGCTAACTAGCAGGTCAGATGCTCACAATCTCCTCTTTTGTTCAATTATTATTTTTATTATTAATTTTTTTTTACAAATGAATATTAGAAATATCGCTCAGACTACTAAGAATGGATTTTATATTTTGAAATGTTACTGGGAGTCGCATTCAGTCAGGCCACATTTAAAGAATGTACTGTTTTAGACTGTTACTGAGTACTAACACTAATCCCTTTTGCTATTACAGCTAGTGTTGGAATTTTACAAACCTCTCATGTGGCCATAATTTTGCGTACCAGCCTTCTGGATTGTCTAGATTAGTAAATATTTTTGAATGTGAGGTTTTTGGCTTGAGACACACAGTAGCTCAAGACCTCAGTGGAAGGTTTTAAAGAGAGACAGAGCTCATCAGTGTGTTTAACATTGCTGTGCTTGGAATCGCTAAACATTTTACAGTTCGACTGGGAAACCAGTACATATATTACTGCCATAATAAAATGCTCAAATGTTACACTAGTCCTAAACTGTAGGACTGGAATTTAAAAAGAAACGTAGCCGTTTGGTTTCATTAGCCCAAAGCTTTTGGGAACTTATCTGCACTTACTGTTTATCAAAGGGCTTTATTTTTATAGAGAGGTTTCTCAGAAAGTTCTTCTTGAAAAATATCCACTGATATTCAGCATGAAATGTAACAAAAACATGTTGAGCTATACAGCCTAATAATGTCAGTTTTGCCAATGAATTCATTGTGATAATAAGTTCACATAGTGTCCGTGACATGAATGACACGCGTTGATCAGTTAGGATCTCTTCAGAATCCCCTCTCGGGGACTCAGTACGAGGCACTGAATGGGCTATGCAACACGATATCCTGAAGCAGTGCCTCTGCAGATGATCCCTGAGTGTAGCTGAGGCACTGCTTCAGGATATCGTGTTGCATAGCCCATTCAGTGCCTCGTACTGAGTCAGGCTCGCAGGGAGGGGTGTTTTCAGAGCATTATACTGGTACTCAGCATATGGACGGCGAGCCTGGGGGATCTTGGAATGTTAAATTTACAAAAATTAAGAACATCAACTCCTTGGAAGGAAATATATTTTGATAATGTGTTCAAAATTTAACAGAAGACAAAACACAAATGAAGCTCTCATTCACACCCTGAGACTATAATGAATCGAACACTATACAGACAGGCTAACTGTCTGAGAATGAACACACACACACTTTACACTGTGATGTTATGTCCCTTTGCTTTCTGTTTCATTTACAGAAGTTGTGAGACAGGCCAGGCTACAGTTCTTTCTCCCATTTGTTTATGCCGAAGTCCTTGACACAGAGCTTGCATGGATGCATACAGTAGTGATGGCAAAATAAAGCTTTCTGAAGCAATCCTCTTTCCTTCCTAAATGAACAGAAAAGTTAATTATTCTAAGCTGTTCCTCACAGTGTGCGCTAGTGACATCTGGCGGTCAATTCCATGAAGTGCAGCTCCAGGTGGCTCATACAGCAGGAGTTTTGGGTTCCAGCTCACAAATCTGTGCAATCCAATGCTTGGAAATGATTTTAATTTTTTTTTTTTTTAACAAAAAAGTCAGCTGGTAACATTAAGTAATGCTGTGTACTACTTAATAAGCAAAAAGAAAAAAAACGAAACGCCCTTCTTCATTGTTGGTTCTATAACCACAAATGATCATTAATCACTGTAAACTAACTCAAACCAATTATTTTCGAGACACACGCCAGGGTTTGCGCGTCTTTTAAAACACATCTGTGCCTACATTAGGAACAGCTTACAGCGAGTGATCACTTTATGCGTATTAACATTAATGTTGATTTATTAGTATTTATCTACTTTACAGCTGTAGCTAATAGGCTGCCATACATTTTACAATTTTTACAGTCAAATGCAGTAACCACTATTGTATTATTTTGCGTTAAATAAATATGGAATAAATTTTTATCCAATCAAAAGTAATTTTAGTGGTTTTAAACACGAGTGGTTGTTTATCTGCAGTAGTTTATGAATTAAACTGTTTTTGTAGCCCTGAGTGGGAGGTACAAACCTTTCCCCCCTTCTGTGTGTGATTCAGGCTGGAGATCAGAGGAGACGTCTCCCTTCAGTAGCTTCATTCAGGCAGAGACACAGGTTTCTGTCAGGAAAAGAGATCATCCATAAATATGAGCAAAACTTATTACCACATTCTTTATATTTGGTCTGTGCTGAACTGAACAGATCAGCTGGCTTCAGTGGCGTAATTACTAATAAAGGTCAAAGCACATTATCTTTATTATGATAAAATGAATGTATATAAATGTTTACATAAATAAATACATGTAAACACAAAGTTGTATGAGTACAGCTCCGTGAGACACGGGAAGTCCAGTAAGCCATCTTGTGTAACTAGCCGATTGAGCTTCAGTTAGCAGTGAGCTAGTGTTAATATGTTCACTGAGAAACTGTCCAAAACATACAGAAAGGAACTGAGCTTTACAACTTACAGCATTATATATATATATAAAACAATATATATCACAGCTCATGCCCATGTGGACCCCAGCATGTCACGCTGGCTGGGCTTTAGACACATGCCTCTGAGCTTCAGGATCAGTGGTGACATCAGTAACATATGGCTGGGTGACAGTGATGCAGACATGCTGACCAATCACACATATGGTTGTGTGTGTGTGTGTGTCAGGTGGCGTATGAAAATATTGGCAGTTCAGTGTCTATCACATGACATGCCGTGGTTAGCTTTATATATGTCAGGTAAGTTTGAGTCGTATTTACTCCATTAGTCTGGTTAGTGTAGTACAGGAGAGGAGAAGGAGACAAGCTGGGAGATCATTAGTCTAATGTAAACGAGTAGAACTCTGGACGGAGACGCCTCCACCGCAAACAAGTGTAACTGAACTGGACTTTCGCTTCCTGAGAAACCGAGCTATTTTATGTTAACCCTGCCCCCTTTTAGTGACCACACCCCTACCTTCACAGACATACTCAGAAATGCCTTTCGATTTCAGAGCGAATTCATCCAAGCAATCATGAATTACAGCTGTTTCTGTAAGTCACTCCTACCCCAGTTGAATTAATTGGCATGTGGAGGCCATACGGTTAAAAAATATCAACAGGTGTTTGATAACTATTGAAATTTACACTATCCTGAGTCGTTTAGCCCCAACTTTGTGACCATAGGCCAAAAATCCTGTAATTACAAAAGCGGCCTTGGCATATTGTGCAAATTATCGGATTGAAGGGAGCAGGGCTAAATGGTCCAAAAGGCAAGTTTTTATGGTTTTACACTTTATTTAACAAGAGATATGCTTGTTTTAAAGTATACCTCTTGTCTCGCCCCCTTTTGGACAATACAAGTTTACATCAGTTACTAGCGGGTTTCTAGAAGGACCTACCATTCAAGTGCTTGCTGATATCTGACTGACGATGTTTTTTAAGTAATCATGTTATTATCAAATATTCACATACAGATGACAGATTATTCACTTACAGAGATGCAGTATACCATATTTCCGTATACACAGTTATCTAAACCCAGCTCCGCCTCCTGTGTATGAGCAAGCCCCAAACTTTGCATAAGATCACCTCAGAATCCAATGCAGATTCTCCCTGGAATTGATTAGCATGTGCCGGACATTCTGTTCACTAATCTCAATAGGTTTTTGATAAATGTACTAATTTGATATGCGCTTTAATAAAAAATGTAAGTGGGTGGAGTTAAATGGTTTCTGATGCTTTTTTTTAGGAATCAGTATGAAAAAGAATTTTGTTTGTAGTTGTGGCAGATCTCAGCTGTCAGTGGAAGACCTCAGCTGTGCTTTTTATCATCCAAAACCAACAAAATAACACAGAACAACGAGAACGGAGGCTTGGCTGCAGTCCAGCGCCTTGCTCTGGCCTGCTCGTACACACACACACACACACACAGGAAGCACTCAGTCTCGGCTCACTAACACAGTAGGAGAGAAAAACAGGTTGTTAATGTAGCTCACACCGATAGGCAAAAGGTGTGCCATGTTAATTGCCCCTAATGCATGCTGGGACGCCGTCAGGCCTGCAACTGATTTCTCCCCTTGACAGGAGAGAAAGTCTGCCACTGCCACCTGCTCCCCCGGCCTGTGAACCACGGTGAACGCTGTAACGCCAGATACCAACAAGTAATCCGCATGTTCGCATCCTTCACGCGGTGGAGCCACCCCAGGGGGGCGTGGTCCAAACGGACAGTGAATGGGTGCCCCAGTAAGTGTTCTGGCAGTGTGAGGACCGTCCATTTGATGGCCTGACACTCCTTCTCCACAGTGATGTACAGCAATGGATGGTCCTCCCCCTCCACTACCTGAAACCCTCTATATGACATGTGGACCTGCAGCAGAGCACGGAGAGAAAAGTGAGGGGAGTGAAGCAAAGGGCCCCCACAGAGAGACGCTGTAACACTCACAAAGGCTGGCACGGCTCCGAACACTGGACTGGATCCTTTTAGTGAGATCAGTTAGACAGCTGGTGAGGTCTGAATAATAAGGTACAAATCTGGTCTTTTTGGTCTTGGGTCTCAGCACGCAGCGATCACAGCAGTCTTATTCATTCTGGGATGCATCGCCCATGACCCAAGCGGAAGCCCAGAAACCGTAAGTCCACACGTCCAATCGCTCCTTTTGTCTCAAAGATGTTAGGACCGTCCACAAATGCTGCACATGCCGCTCTCAATCGTCACTGTAGATAATTATGTCATTTAAATAGGCAGTGGCCGTAATATTCAATCCATTAGTCTTTCACATCTGAAGTGTGACAAACTGGTATAAACCGACCAGGGAAGAGAAAGCCAGTTTCCTTGGACTTTGGTGACAATCGAATCTGCCAGTGGCCTCAGGTCAAATCCTGGTCAAATAAAAACGAACCGCGCATAGTTGATCCAGGAGCTCATCAATACAAAGCAGGGGATTGTAATCAAAATTCAAAACCACATTTATCTTGTGGAAGTTCACACAAAAGGGACCGCCCCATCATCCTGCTACTGACCACGTTTCACGTCTCTACAACTTACGGTTTGGTCTGCACAATTCGTTTTAAGGAAGAAAAAGGAAAAAATGATAGCTATATAAATAATAAATATAGCTTCAAGCCATGATCATTAGGGTCAAACCACTTTTATTCAGTTTTATAGGCTCGTGCGGTCATCTTGTGGTGTAATATGATGTGCATACACATACCGCAGCCTCGTCCACTAAAGATGAGCTTTTTTCCACGCTGGGCTTTTGCTTGGAGCTGTTGGCGCTGAGTCAGATCCTCTGTCTCTTTTATTAACCATGATAACGTGCATGGCATAATCATTACCATACGCTTCGACATTTCTGGTACTCGATTTTGGTACTTTTTTGTGTGTTTCTCCCACTAAACTTCATTTAGTAGCTAAAAAGCAGCTGTATTGTTTTTGTGCTCCATTTCAATCCTGAGTGCAGACTTCAGTAGAAAAATCATCAAAATTGGGGCCAAAAAAACCAAAATCAGAACCTCCAACAGAAAGCTGCTATTCAATACGCCATCCAGTAAATATATTCAGGAGTGGAGAAATGTCAGACTAATGTTAGGAAACTTTTCATGCTTGAGAAATTAAAACATCATAAAATCACCTAACAAGATACATCTATCAAGTACAAATGAATGGAGGACTCCAGGAAGTGAGAGTCTAGTTAGGATGTTGGATCATAACTGGACGGTGTTGACACTGCCATGCAATGGACCTGCGTCTCACCCGGGCTGAATTCTCCCTCACTTCACCACCCCTCCATGGTAACTTCTCACAACACTCTCTTTTCACCACCTGAAAGGAAAAAAAAATCAATTTTTAAGAATTCCCAAGGACTGGTCCTGAAAAGTGCTTGGGCGAAATGCCATTCGGAAATAAATAAATGAAAAGAAATT
Source organism: Pangasius krempfi (assembly GCA_037576825.1). Taxonomy (NCBI): domain Eukaryota; kingdom Metazoa; phylum Chordata; class Actinopteri; order Siluriformes; family Pangasiidae; genus Pangasius; species Pangasius krempfi. The sequence continues at coordinate 19,090,229 of CM074991.1, read as the reverse complement.
GAATATTTTTGGTTTGAAAGTCAGAATTTTTAATATAAAGTATAATTTGAAAATATAGATCTTGTTACTGTGAAATATAAGGAGATTATCTATTTTAGTAAGTTATTTTAAAATAAATCTATTCATTCTATTATTAGCCTGTTTTACTTATTTATTGTTTGTTTGTTTGTTTATTGAGCACCTTCGTCCTCCATACACTGGAAAAGTTTGATTAGCCCTCTTCTTAGCTACGACACGTGAAATGGATCTGTGATAAAGTAAACGCTTAATTATAGATGCTATATGAGTGTGTTTGTTACGGTTTGGTAGTGCATTTAGAGGTTCCACATTTACATATTTATTTGTGGAATTCTCACACATTAGAGCACATCGGTTATGAAAGTGCTCAAATTACAAACAAATGACTGTGTATATGAGTGGACAACATGGTGCCATTTACTCCCATACACAGCTCTATTAATTAAGATATAAAATGGTAAATTATATAATTTGTGCAAGTATATTGTCAGGGAAAGATTTTTAGAGCTTTGAATCATGATGGACTGAGCTACTGTTTGCTAGCTAGCTTACATTTTCCATCATTTTATCAAATGAATGTACGCATAAGGAACTAATGTAACGTACCAACTGGAAATATAAACAGGAGTCAGCATTTACACTCAACTCAACATATTTTTTGAGGGGAAAATGGCTGCTCTTCAGATTTCTCATCTGGCTCTGACGCCTGCAGTAAGTTACACATCTGAATGCAGAAGTGAATTTGATGTTCTGCTCATTGTTTTGGTAGAGTGTGTTTAAAAAGGTGTGACTGGCTAACCTTACCCTGCTACTCCGAGGGTTAGCTAACGTCATACAGTACATACAGCACTGTCTTGGTTTATGCCATCACTTCATTCACTCCAGTTACTGTGTATATAAGTTTTTCATCTTGCGTTCTAACTGTTTCAGTTTACTGATGTTATCTAGCAGCTGGTCAGCTAGTTAACAAGCGAGTTTAGGCATCAAAATAAGCAACATACTGGAAAAAACTTCTACTAACTCCCGCTGAGGGTCTGTCGGAAGAGTTTACAGAAGAACAAGACACGTAGTTTACAGCTTTTAACAGACATCGTTTACCCAGAGTGACAGGACATTTACTTTCACACTTATACATCTGAGCAGGAGATGGTTAAGGACCTTGATCAAGGGCCCAGCAGTGGCAGCATTTGAACCCACAACCTGCTGAGCAGTAAGCCACTGTCTTAACGATTGAGCTCCTGCTACCTCAGCATGACTTTCCTACAGATGCATCAATCGTAACCTACATCAATCAAACCTACATCAACCATCTCATCAACCACGCCCTTTTATTTATCATCAAATAACTTATTATTATCGAATAAAATGCATTTAACGTAATAATGGTCAACTGAACTTTTAAAAATGATAGAACATTCCTGAAAATAATTTGTGTAACTTTAAGTTTGGTTTGTGTTCCATACACTAACATGGGAACTGACAAGGTTAAAAACTGTACTGCAACCAGCCACTAGAGGGCCTCAGAGTCATTTTGGCTTCACCTTTTTGCTTTTTTGGCTTCAAATACTCGGAAATATCTATCACTAATCAACATTTACGTTTACATTTATGGCGTTAGGCAGACGCCCTTATCCAGGGCGACAATATCTCATTTATCTAATCAAACAAGACAGTGTTTTGTAGGAATCATGTCTCAATCAATCAAGATAACACTTGACTGGCATCTCTAGGCACAGGACCTCCAGCCCGTTACACCCATAAATACAGGAAAACTAAATTCTGCATTAGCCACTGTTGCTAGCTACTATGGTACTTACAACCACATTATTCACTCCTAAGCCCGTGCAGGTCTACAGAGAGGTGTGCGTCTAACCTGACAAAATCACCTGTAACTTGCTTCATGTAGATATGCTGCATTGACTAAATCTCATAACTAGGAATTTTCGATGTCCGACTGGGAAAAAACAAAGGAAACCTAAAAAAGTCTGAAAGGTCTCCTTAACCCTGAGTTAACCACATGACGCCAACATGGCTGCTCACAGCATCAGCAGTAAACACAGCAGCACTTCTTACCTTTAAATGAGTTACACTGTATATACACAAGTATTAGCCTTAGCATTCAGCATACAGTCATGTTCACCTGATAAATCTACTTAAATAGTGGTACTGGTATACACACACACACACACACACACACACCAGATGAATGCCAGATACTCAAAATGAAACTGAAAATGAAATGTCCTTGTTTATTTTGTATATTTTATGCATGTGTACTACTTTATTAGGTATACATATTTTATAAGTACATTTTATTTGCCCTGTAGCTCATCTGAGGTCATGCCATTTATCCTCAAGACAGACGGAGGATGAGGAGGAGACTGACTCAGGGGCAGCAGAACAACACAAAAAATGGTAAGACTACTGGACTACTGTACTGTAATTGGTTAATAATGTTAACACTCCCAGTAGCAGATCCATAAAGCACAGAGGTTTACAATCACTGACTCTCTGTACACAATGTCTCGGCCCACCTCCACCCCTCCTGAAAAGGACCACAGTAGGACCACAGCTGGGCGGTGCACCACAGCCACATACTGCTTACATTTATCGGGGTGATCACGACAGCCTACAAATCCATGACATACAATTTCATACATTTAATTTAATCATTTCTTTATGAAAATACAATGCAATACAAATCCATAGCAACGATATCTCAGAGGCCCTTTGAGCAAATGTATTTCTGTGAATGGCACTCCTCAGACCTGGTCTTTGCGTTTGAACATATGTAACAGTCCTGCCAACATTTACACATTTTACATAGAAACTCCACTTTTTGTCATCAGAGTTCACTGCTATGAGTTATCATTCAAAAATCCATAAAAAGAGCAGTCTTCTCCCCCCAATAAAAATAGCAGATAAGCCAGTTGACATATGGATCTGGAATGATTGACAGATGCGTAAGTGTTTTGAACTTTTCAATATTAACATTGAATGAGCAACATTTCTGTTGCAGGAAACGGCTTGTTGATAAGGGAGGTCAGAGGAAAATGGGCAGATTGGTTCAAACTGCCAGGAAGGATATAGTAACTCAAGTAATCACTCTTTACAACCGTGGTGAGCAGAAAAGCATCTCCGCATGCACAAAACATCAAAAACACCTGCCTAATATTGTGTAGGTCCCTCTTGTGCCGCCCAAACAGCTCTGACGCGTCAAGGCATGGACTCCACAAGACCTCTGAAGGTGTGCTGTGGTGTCTGGCACCAAGATATTAGCAGCATTCAGGGTGTAATCTGGCCACTGGCCATCAAAGCCTGATTCACTGTGGGGCATTCATCCTGTAGTAGTTGCAATGTTTGCAGGTGGTGTGCAGCATGTTGTGAATGTCAGTTAGAGAATCCACCGTGCACCGCAAAAGCCCCCCTTCCATTAACTGAGAGCCCCTTTTGAAAGAGTTAGCGTGGACCTCACTGGGCCATTAGAACAGATTACACAAGGGCATTGGTTTGAGTTAGTTTTAGTGGACTACATAACGAGATATCCGGAAGCCGTGGCTCTACGTGACATCTCACCATGCAGGCAGGCGGAGGCATCGAGTCGGATCCAGAAAGAGATCCTGATTGACCAGGGCATTTCTTCTATCTCCTGTACACTTTGTGAACTGTATGAATTATTAGGGATTAAATTGATTCACACCAGTGTTTACCATCCGCAAATGGATGGGCTGGTTGAACGGTTTAATCAAGCAATTAAAAATATGATTTGTAAGTTTGTGTAAGGTGATGCTTGGAATTGGGATAAGTGGCTTGAACACTTGCTGTTTGTGTGTGGTAGGAGAGGTCCCACAAGCCTCCAAGGGGTTCTCCCCATTCAAATTATTGTGCGGACACAAGCTTTGTGGCGTCTTAGACGTCATTAGGGGAAAACTGGGAGGACAGACCTTCCAACAGCAGAAGTGAAATTCAGTACGTTCTGGACCTGATAGCAAAAGTCCACACCTTAAGTCACCTAACACAGGAGAATTTGCGTCAGGCCCAAGAATGACAGTCCCAACTGTATGACAGGGATATTCTCAGGGCTATGAGAATTTACACCAGTAGATAAGGTAGGCATTTTACTATCCACATTGAGCTCTAAATTACTTCTGAAGTGGCAAGGACCCTTTGAGGTCACATGGCGAGTTGGAGAAGTCAAATATGAGGTCAGGAGAAGGTAGAGGCGATGCACTTCAAATATACAACATCAATCTCCTTAAACCATTGAGAGAGGTGGTTCCTGTGGCTCTGGTGATGGTAGTTCCGTTGTTCCATGGTTTCGTGGCTCTGTTTCCTCCGAGAGGTAGGAGCTGTGTCCGGAGGTAAATCTAAAAGGTACGTCCCAATTCACCCCGGTCCCCTGTGGAGACCACCTCTCACCGTCCCAGAGAGCACAGGTTGGCTTATGTGTTTTTGCCTCTACGTGGTTGCACAGACCTCATTGAGCAACACATTAAGACTCCTCCATTAATACTGTACATCGTACAGCCGCCCCTACCACTTACCTGAACACAAAAAAATGTGGTTCGGAATGAACTCAAGACTATGAGAGTAATTGAGGAGTCCCAAGGCCAACGGATCGGTCCGTTTTTTTGTGAACTTTAGAAAAGCCAACACAGTATCTAAATTTGATGCATACCCAATGCCACTCATTGATGAATGGCTTGATCGATTATGTGCAGCTCACTTTTATTCAACACTGGATTTAACAAAGGGGTATTGGCAGATTGCCCTGACTCCAATATCCCGAAAAACTAATGGCCTTTTCCACCCAGTTTGGGTTGCACCAATTTGTCCCCCTTCCATTTGGTTTGTTTGGAGCCCCAGTGATGTTTCAACGTCTCATGGACAGAATCCTCTGCCCACACAATGCACAATCTCTCTGATGGGTTTGTTTTGATTTTTCAGCCTAATGATGGCTTGTTCACTGGCAGCTCTTTGGACTACATATTGAGAGTTAACAGAATCCAAATGCAAAAGCCACACTTGAAATCAAGTTGAAACCTTCCAACTTCAGCACTTACGAGGAGTTTTATAGTAGCAGCTTTGTGAATTGTTCTGATGATCATGAGCTCTGTCCTGTGAAAATAACAGTCGACTCAAACATGTCACTGTTTGAAAAAGGAGCTATAGATAGGGTTCAAGCTAATCGATTAAATGAGAATAAATAAAGAGCTAAAGAACTTGCTGTTTTAGTCTTTTCATTATCCTGACTAAGCGAAGGAATTCAGTGATATAATGGACAAATTTCTCAATACATCTCCGTCCACTAAACAAACTACCGTTGTCTCAAATCGCATCTTTATGTACTCCATGAGCTAGACTGTTGAGTAATAATACTAACTGTGTTTCCTGTTTGAGTTTAAGTTTTAAAAACCTTAATTTCACCTTTTAACCTACTGAAAGGTCTGATTTGTGTACCACTTTTCCAAATTTACTACATTATTAAATACTTTTGAAATCACTAAACATTTTACAGTTTGACTTGGAAACCAGCAGGACAGAGATGTTTTAGCTCTGATGTTCCATCTATAGTGGACGTGGCTTTTCAAGCCTCCAAATGTACGTAAGACATGCGGGCGAGTGTGTGAACAGTGTCACTCACACTGCATCTGCTTCTGCATGTGCGCACAAAGTCATGTGTCATGACCTTGTCGTGTTTTATTCCTTATGTATCATTCGAATGTGACAGTGGAAAGAGACGGCCCTCTCTCAAAAACACCTCCTGACTTTCTGAAAAGCAAAGTGTGGACATGTAAGTTCACTCTCCTCACTTGCTGGCGAGTCAGTACACAGAACATTTCTGTGGTTTCTAGTGACTTACATTACATATACGTTACTGACGTAATAAAATGTTCAAATAATACAGTAGTCCTCAACCTGGTGAGGATGCACATACATGTTTGTGTGCATTTAGCCAAACCACCCTAACTGCATAGTCACCAGGTCTCCCTCCCCAGGACTCCCCCATTAGTACAGGTTAAGTCCTGCTATGTGGTTAACTAATAGTTAAAGGAATCGAAATGTGACAAATGTGATGAAGTTCCTTGAGTATTTTGACACCAGTTCTGTGAAGATACACCACAATTTTAGGAGCAGTTCAGAAATTAAATAAGTAAACTAATAAGCCAAGGAATGAGAAGAGAAATCCACGTTTGACTGTATGCAAATAAACAATGCACTATAATACCATCATGAGGCTGATATTGTCCATCCATTTTTATTTCTTTGTTTCTTTAGCCTGAGTAGTGGAAGTATGATGTGAAAATGTGATGTGAAAATATGATGCAAAAAAACTGTAAATTAAAAGCGTATTTTTACTTTTTGAGTAAGTAAATAAGTAAATAAATAGAATGTGCTGATGTGCTGCATCTGTGCTGGTGCCCTGCTGTGGGTCATGCTTACTCCGTTTACTTCATCTCCTCCCCTGATCATGTCAGTGTGAGATCATGTCAGTGTGAGAGCGCTCTCACACACTGCTCATGTTACTGCCACTGGACGTAACAGCACTTTGCGCTGTCTGTTTGGATGAAAGAGTGATGACCTGGAGACTGACTGCTCTAGCTCTGGCATGCTCACTGGCGCTTGTAGACACAGGTGTACTGTATGGAAAGCGCGATTGGAGAACACTGACTTTCTCTAGGTCTGTTTCAGATGAACAGGGCGGCAATTTTCGTACAAAACGGGCAGCATGGTCGCTCAAGTCCAATTTCGTAGAATGTACAAGTCCTATGAGTCCCAGAGAGGACGCAGCCCTGGAGAGAAACACGTACGAGGTGAGACAGCATTGCTTTATATTTCACTGAGCATAAATACACTCTGCCTTATTGATCAGAATGTCTGTTATGCTAAATTATGCTTTATTGTGTAACTCTTCTGCCTACATGTGCTTGTTGTGATGCACCTGAGCTAGTCTGAAGATATGTAGTTATACTGTACTAATATTAAAAACCTTTTCATAATACCTATAATAATTATTGAAAAATATTTATATTGTGTATTCCATTGTATATTATATATAAAGTGTCCATTATTTTCCGTTATAGACAGTCTTTCACGGAGACGACGGCTCTAGTTTTATTCTAGCATGGGTCGGCGATGGAACTGGCGTAAGTCACTCGACCTCATGACCTATCTAGAAAGACTGAAATATCAATTTATTAGAGAACAAACCGACTTCTGAGTCATTTAAAATGTCATTCTGCATGAAAAAGTGTTAGGAATAGTCATATTTTATGGAGTGTTTTAGCCTAGTCATTTACTGTTTTCTTGGTTATGTTCAAAAATATGCATTCATGTGCATTCACTTGGCTGACACTTTTATTTAAAGTAACTTAAAAATGAGGCAGAATAATAATACAAGAGTAATAAGTACACACACACACACACACACACACACTCACTCAGAGAGCTACAGCTATACAATAGTATTTGGAGTACACGAGTGCTATAAAGAAGTCTAACTCACAGTTGACTGATGAGTAACACTTCTGAACTGACCTTTATGTAAAATATCATTCTTTTCTTTCAGGTTATTCTGATTTTGTCCACAGTTAGTGCTCCACTGGACTCCTTTTATGAACGTGGCTCCATTCGACTGTACAGGAGGTTAGTGCAGAGCAAGTGACATTAAAGTCTGTGGTGTTGTCCATTCTGTTAATCTCTCAGTTCCATACTACAAACAAACATTTTATAACCTAGTTTTTCTATGTTTTCTGATAGTGAAGATTATGGAAAATCCTTTCATGACATCTCATATACCATCAACAGTTCCTTCATAAGAAAGGACTTTGGGATATCTGTAGGCCCGGGGAATTCACAGAAGGTGTGCAACTATAAACCACTGAGTTTATGACATTAACTGAAATAGTATCCAGACATTGAAACAACATCATTGGGCCTCATTTATCAGATTTTTTAAATAAAGTTGCTTTAAATCTTTTCGAGGACAACTAACAAGATCTGCAAATCTGCTAGATTTACAATAGTTTCAAAAGTATCTCTGATTTTCTTCATACTCAGGAGCGTATGTTGATGAACTGCAATCACCTGTAAAGTGAAAAGTACACGCACGTCACAGCTCGTTTGCATTTAGTGACGCCCACAGGACAAAATAGCAAAAAAGTGGACGTTATTTTGACTCATGTCTACACCAGTATTTCAGAATTAGGTGTGAATTTAGCGAGGTGAAAAGAAAATGGTTTGACATGAAAATGGAGATAAAAACTGCACCACACTGGAGAGTATACAGCACATTACAGATTGAGACATACCAGATCAGTCACTTATCGATTATGCTATAATCTCTATAGTGTTGTGCAGCATTAAAAGAAGATGCAATGGCATCATTACAGCAGCATTCCTTTTAATTAAATTTAATGACTAATTTGTTTAATTTGTCTTCATTTTAAAAAAATATTATTTCTTTAATTAATGACATTAATATGAAATTTGTGTGCAATTGACATTTAAGCTTGACGGTGTTATCCGTGTCTAAAATTGCAGTAACTCGTTTAAATTGCAGTAACTGATTTAAAAGTGATCAAAGTTTACATTAGTGAGTCTGATTACATTAGTGAGTCTGATTACATTAGTGAGTCTGAAGTACGTTTACACCAACTCAGGAGCTTGCGCTGGATACGAACGTATTTCTGAACTAACAGGATTTTCATGAATACCAAATTTCAGATTTCCGTGTAAATGCCCCTATAGACAGCTTACGAATAAATTTTGCTTGTATCCAGCTTGATACATGAGGTCCATTGAAAGGCGGAGGAGTAAGCATCATGCTGAACTAGAGAAAACAGTCCTGAAACACTGTAATGCTCATGAAAATGAATTAATGTATTTTATTAACAACTTCTGTTAATCTACAAACATAAACGTGACAGTTAATCAGAACAGACTGCAGTTAACTTACCTCTGCTTTTATGAACAATCCTGTATGTTTGTTTTAAAATGTCATGGTCCATGATGAACAGAATTATGAGACAGAACAAAGCTTTCTTTGAGAATAATTAATGCAACACTGCCGTCAAATTAGGCCAGGAAAGTGACCCGATAAGACCGCTGCGTGATGCTCTTCTAAATGTAATTAGAAATGGCACGGGCTGTGTTTAGGAGCGTACCAGTGCTGTCTTGTAATGTTGGCTCAGTGTTTTCCTTTCTACTGACACCATAATAGTAATAACCTTGCTGTGTTGTTTGATTATGATGATGTTAGCACATTTCTAATGTTAAACTAGTGTAATAGAGATCTCATTCATCTATTCTTTTATTCTTTTAGAATCTGCCTGTGACAGGTTTAATCGATTTTATTTTACTAAGCATGTAAGTTGTGCTGAAGCTTTGCCACAGCCGTTGTCATTTTTTTTTTTTACAGGTGATTTTGACAGCTGAGCTGCCCATTGCCAATGTCCCAGGAGGAGTTATATTTACCTCCACAGACTCAGGAAAGACGTTCAGATCAGTACAGCTGCCGTTCCACCCAGCTCAGCCCATTTCCTTCCATCACCACGATGCAGACTGCCTGCTGGTCATCAGCACAAAGGTGAGTAAATGAATGTGATAGGTGTGATAATAAATGGTAATTTTACCGTGTATTGATGAACTACCTGAGGCTAAAACCGACCCTACACTACTAATTCAATACTTACTCCATACTTACACAGCCGTCCTGTTACCTGGAATTTACCATTGTCCTTCTACAAGGTCTAGTCTATTGTTTTTTAGGATCTTTCAGGTTTTTTTTTCAAAAATGAACAATTATGCACAATAGAGTCAAGTAATATGAACACTGAAAACCTGACAGTATTTTCTGTGCTAGTTCAGGTGAAGTTAGGCTTAAAACGTAATCATGTCTGGAGGCATATTTAATGGAGAGATGTGTAGATTTGTCGATTGTTTTGAATTTGAATCTTTACAGAGACTGCTCTGTTTCCTGTACCATTTTCACAGGGCTGTCTATGGCTCTCGCAGAACTTTGGGAGCAGCTGGTCTAAAATCCACGATGGAGTTTACTCTTTTACATGGTGAGAGTAACACTGCTTTAATAATGTATATTGTGAGAAGCGAGTTTATTTCTCTAGCTTGCGTTTCTTTTTTTTTTTTTTTTAATATACTCATGAACTGTCTCAAACATAAAGCTTTTCAGTGGAATAAGCTCTGACCTCAGCCAGGAAATATTACAGGTCAAGAGCTTCAGTTAATATTCACAAAGAGGAATCTGAGGCTACAAAGGGCACAGGCTCACCAAAACTCGGCAGCTGAAGACTGGATAAAGACCAAGTGAAGTTTTTCCAATTCGCAGCTTTGCAGGTTGGGTGAATCTGTAAAGAGTGGTTATTTGATTTACTGTAGCCTTCTGGTGAGCTCGAAGCAGTAACTGCTGCTCACTGGAAGTCTTTTCATACCATCTAGAGACTGCCGTGTGTGAAAATCCCAGGAGATCAGCAGTTTCGGAAACACTCAAAGCAGCCCATCTGATACTAACATCCATGCCACGGTTACAGTCACAAAGATCACACTTTTTCTTCACTCTGACATTCGATGTGAACATTAACTGAAGCTCTTGACCTGCATCTGCAGGATTTTAATTGCACTGATTGGATAATTGCATGAATGAGCAGGTGTAGAGGTATTCCTAATAAAGTGGTCAGTAACAGTATGAGGTAATTCTGCCCCCCCCCCAGTCCCGCTTGTCCATGGGACTCAGCACTGTATTTTAATCTCTCATACATTTCATTCTCTTTTTGTCGTTTCTCTCTGAAGGGGATCCGGCTTCACTCTTTTTTTCAGTTATAGCCCTAAAGGCACAGGTGAGATTTCCTCACATTAAAAATGACCTTAAGGGTAAATATAAAATAAAAGCTGCGTAAATGGTTTGTTTATATATATATATATATATATATTTGCATTTTCTGTGGCTTTGGGATTCCAAATGGGTGTAGTGGAGGCAGACAGGCGAGGAGATCTTTATCTGAGACGAACCCAGGACCTGGGCAGAACCTTCACCACCATTGCTCAGAATATCTTCTCCTTCGGCTACATTGGAGGCTTCCTCTTCACCTCTGTCATGGAGAAACCGGTAGCTCAAATGCATCCACAATTAAAAGTTTGACCATTACAATATGCAGGTTATAATGTGTGTGTGTTTGTGTGTAGGGTTCTCCTCGGGTTATTTATGTGTCTTTAGACCATGGTGATCGCTTCACCAAAGCCCTGCTCCCATCAGCCAGCTCAGAGCAGGTGAGGAGGAATAACTGCACGAGCTTCCACACTCTATCCAACACACGAGTACAGTCAAGTTTTTTCAACTTTTCACCTGGTTCAAGGTCAGAAGTTTAAAACAGGATAAAGCAGATGTTATTTCTACACATCATACTGTAGGTTGTTTATATTACACACACACTCACACTCACACACACACACACACACACACACAGAAATGCTTACACACATGGTTCGAGATTTGTAAGGATGCTGGTTTCAGTATATTTTTGTTGATTCAGCAAAAAATAGACTTTCTCCCACAGCCTCTATGTTGACAGTCTGCCAGGCATAGACACACACACACACACACACACACAAACACACACATACACACACACACACACACACACACACACACACACACACACACACACACACACACACACACAGCTGTGTCATTCAGTCTTTATCATACCTGCATGCTCCTACTCTCTGTTTTCAGTTCTACTCCGTTCTGGATGGTGATGAAGATATGATCTTTATGCATGTGGATAGCCCTGGAGGTAAAGAACTACCAGACAATCTTGCTCTCAGATGACTTCATTCTTGCAAATGCTTAAGGATGCTACAGAATCGACAGTAACACATCATGTCATCCTGGTTGAATGTTAAACCGCTCAGTGTTTTTACATACACAGTCACAGTGCTGAAGCTGTATCTGCTCAGTTTGTCAAGGTGGCTACACACTTACCAGACTAGTTCCTCAAAGTGCTGACACGTCAAGACTGCTTGAGAAAATGGCATGACAGCTGACTTCTTTTAATCCTTGAAGGCTTAGATAAGGCAGAGGACAGTGTTCTTTTTCACCTAAAATGCAAAGCCAGGGACTTTATGGCCTTGTCGGAACAATGACACGTGCAGTGCATCCATCAGGGTTGATCTCATGCACACATAAAAAGAGAAGCTTGACAGGGCCAGAGAAAGCCTTTAATAACCTGAATGGCACTGACATTATTTTTAGAGCTATACCACACTATATTCGTCCTTCTTTTCTGGTAACATTGTGCACTGTGTGACCTTGTGCTTGTAGATGAGACGTATTTTGGGACGGTGTACACGTCTGATGACCGTGGCATCCTGTACTCCAAGTCTCTTGAACGCCATCTGTTTGGTGGCCAAAGGAAGAGTGACTTTACAAATGTGACCTCACTGCGAGGAGTGTATCTTACCAACGTGTTTGAGGAGGGTACGACACATTTATGCACCGTGCTCATTGAAGACATGGAAGTGAACAGGTCTCTGTGTTATCTGTGGTGCAGAAATGAATTAATATATTTTCTTTGAGGCAAACTGGATCATTAAATCAACTTTCACAGACAGTGCGTTTTATATCTAGCCACTACAGGCTACTCACTTCACCCGAACATGCGATCATCTTATGCAAATCTTAATGCACCTTGTTTGTTACAGATGGACGAATTTGCACAGTCATCACCTTCAATAATGGTGGAAAATGGCGGCCACTAAAAAAGCCAAAAAACGTGGAATGTGAAGGAAGCGTTAAAAGGGTACATACTGCACATCTGGGATTAACAGCCTCTTTCAGAGCAGACAGAGATAACAGCTTTGTTTGTATGTTTCAGTGTAACTTGCACATCCATGGAGAGCACAGCCACTACAGCGGCATTTCTCCCATGCTGCCTCTGTCTGATCCTTCTGCTGTTGGCTTGATCATCGCTCATGGTAACACACTCACCCCGGCATTAGCTAGTCATTAACATGCTGTCGCCCACGCAGACGCCTACAGCCTCTGTTTTCACAGGCAGCATTGGGGACTCCATTTCAGCATCCAAGCCGGATGTGTACGTGTCCTCGGATGGAGGGTACAACTGGATATGCGCTCTGAGGGGACCTCACCACTACAGCATACTGGATTCAGGAGGCCTGATTGTGGCTGTGGAGGTTCGCAGAGATCGACAGGTTAATGCCATAAAGTAAGTCCAAGGAAATTCACATAATTGATCCACAAATCATAACAATTCAAGCTTGTTTATACATTGTTAAGGATGTTAACAGTGTTAACATGCAGCGGAGAAACTTAATTTAAAGCTGGACTAGGTAAACATTTTTGCATACATAACTTTCTTGCCTGAACACAATGGTTCTGCTCATAACCTCAGATGATTTTGTTCCTTAATCAGATGTGTGTGTGTGTGTGTGTGTGTGTGTGTGTGTGTGTGTTTTCAGGTTCTCCATAGATGAGGGTCAGTGTTGGAAGACTTATAATTTCACAGAGCATCCCATCTTCTTTGCTGGCCTTACATCCGAGCCCGGTACTAAGACCCTGAACATCAGCGTGTTTGGTTACCGGCCTGATGACGATGATCAGCCCCTGTGGGTTGCAGTGACTATAGACTTTGAGCAGCTCCTGACTAGAGAATGTGAGTAATATATAGTGCTATGGAATTATAGGGAATTAGACTTCGGTAGGAACATGCTTGTGCGATCCGTGCACAGTGTGTACTGTGGGATGGTTACTTTCAAAATGAATACCATTATATTCTGTTAAAACTTAAAAAGTCTTCTGTTGAAATATAACCCTATGAATAATTCCCTTATGTGTAGTACTTCAGTGAACTGCATGCTTGTCTTATCAGTTCATCGTTTCTTTCAGCCTGCGTCAGCTTCTATTTTCTACTGCAATCATATAAAATAAACGCCGCAGTATATATGTTACAACAGCATTAAAATGTTTCTGTGACTGCTGGTGATGCACCAGGTGGTGAGCAGGACTACACGAAGTGGTTGGCCCATTCTGATGAGGGAGAACCGGGTTCAGAGACAGATGGATGTGTCTTAGGCTACAAGGAGACGTTTCAAAGGCTGAGGAAGATGTCAGTGTGCAGAAAGGGGCGCATCTACGTGGTCAGTAAGCAGCAGAGGCCATGTCCCTGCTCCAGAGAAGATTACATGTGGTAATGAGACACCTGGTTAGGACTGCAGTATCCTGTAACATACAGAATTTCTTGCATCAAGTGACATAATCTCTGTGTCCATTAACCTCTCTTTATTATAGTGATTATGGTTATTACCGCCATGAAAACAGCTCTGAGTGTGTGAAACAGCCTGAGTTCACAAACGAAACACTGGAGCTCTGTTTCAACGGGGAGTTAGAGGAGCTCCAGACAACAGGGCAAGTTTCGCGCCATGCTTTTATTTCATTTAAACTCTTATACATACAGTAAATAAACACACGCACATTCACCATAACAACACTTTGTGCATTACGTGTAAAGGTATCGAAAGATCCCCAGTGATAAATGTGAGGGTGGCTTTAGCCCTACACGTCAAATGGATGTTGCCAAAATGCATTGTGGGAACACCAGCCAGCCTTCCCCTACGACCCATCAGCCTAGTAGGCTAGTGAGTAAAAGAGCATTTCTTCATTTCCACGTTCAGATGTAGTGCCAATGGATGTGGTGTATTTTCTAAATTTAGCAGGTAGCTGGCCTGCTTGACATTACTTCAGAATATGAACCATACAATTTTTAATGACTAAAAAGCTGTGACTTCCAGAAGGAGGTGTGGCTGCTGACTGTGATAAGTGTCAGTGTGGGGACTGTGGCTCTGGCTATCGTTACTGCAGTTACCATAACAGTCCGGAGGGTGAACTACAGGCAAAGGTATGACTTCAGGATTCATTTGTGGGCTCATTCTCCTCTACTATTCTACTATCACCCTTGCTGACATAACTCCTGCCGCTCCAGGTCAACACCATACCAATTCTCAGCTCTTCAGCTGCATGAGGACGAACCGTGTGTTGCCTCTGAGAGCACTCCAAGCAGTAACCAAGCCAGCTACCAAGAAGATTCAGATGATGTGAGTCAGATGATTAAATCACACACTTTATGCATAAGTAGTATTATAGTTTTTCTATGGAATGACAGATCAAAACAGCAGTGCAGTGCTCTGACTTAACAACTAAACAACATTGCCATACACTTTGGTCTGGATTTCTAGTTAGGTCTAGATCGAGGTTTTTCAGCTCCACTTCTCAGAGCACACTGCCCTGCACAGTTTCAAGCTCTCCTAATGCAATTCCTACTCAAGGAAGGTTTGGTACTGGCTCATAAGATGGCTTGGGTGTGTTTGGATCAAAAAAAAATATTCACCATATTAGGGGTGCAGCCATTTTTTTAGCATTGTCCAAATTGTTATTGGACAAATTATTCAAATCAAACTCAGTTTTATTTTTTATCGAACTTTTAACAATAGACAATATCATAAGGCTGCTTTACAAAAAATCTACATGTATATTTAGATCCCTAATGAGCAAGCCAGTGGTGACAGTGGAAAGAGAAAACTTTCAGAGATGACACAATCCTCTGGGTGATAGTGGGGTTATAAACAGGAGTGAAAGTGGAATTTGGAAAGTGGTGGAGCTCTGAGAGTGATCCTCACGGAAGGAGGTTGCCGTTTCAGTTCGATCTCACACCACAGGCTCTCAGGGGAGCGGGGTGAACGGTGCACATACAAATCAATTGGGAAATATTGACTGGGAGGACAAATTAAACATTGCAAAAGAATACTGTTTGTATTCGTTTGGATTTCAGTTAATTCACTTAGCTACTGCTTTTTGCACATCTAGCATCGAATCTGTGTTTGTGAGATCAGATTACTATATGGACTAGCTGTCTAAATAACCTTCTTACACATCCTACAAACTAGTCACATTTACATGTATTCTGATTAACAAATTTGGACCCTATGACCACTTATTTAAAGGATTATTACATATATCATTACAAATTTGGTTAGATGAACATGGACAGTTAACTCACCAACTCACCACCATTAAGCTTACATTTTTACATGCGGTTTAATAATCCATTAATAATCAGACTATTTACTCAATTGGACTAAAAAACTTGTGTGTATACACTTCAATAGCAATAGAGTAAACCGATTGAGGGCAATCCAAATGAAGTTTTGTCCGATTGAATGAGGTGGGTAATCTTTTCAATAATTGATTAATTAGTAGAATAACAGGCAGGTAAACCTTTGTGTCTGATTATTTTCACTAGGGGAATCTGGCTAGCTTAACCACAGTGTTTGAGTCACGATGCACTCATCTAAATGCTCCAGTAAGGAAGCACGGTTGATGTTACAGATTTGAATCAGTTTAAATTATTTGTGAGATTGGATGGGCAGAGGGATGGGCATCGAACCAACATTCTGAAGGAGATGCTGGAATGCGGAGTGACCTCAGTTTTTTGTGCAGTTATTCAATGGTTTTTAATATTGGTAACATTGGAAGGTCTGTAAAGGAATTATACAGATGAGTACTGTGTGCATTTCAGGTTGTATTCAACAGCATGAGCGCCATTGCTCCTGCTTCTCATGCAAATCTGAAATGCTGAGCAGCTTCATTTCACAAAGTCTTCTTGCTGTCTGTTCAGTAATCACACTCCGATGAGTTTTTGCTGAGCTGGAAATAAAACTCCTTAACAACACAAGCGGCTTGATTAAAAAGCTGAACCACTCCTCAGACTCACAGGCTGGTAACGCTGACAATAAACCCCACTCCCCACATGCACATAACTTTGGATTGCATTATATAACATGCAGTCCCCTCCAAAAGTATTGGAATGGCAAGGCCAATTCTTATGCATTTGTTGGTGCAATTATTGCAAGCAATGGATATTCAACTAAAGATTAAGTGATCACTACAACATTACTGATCGGAAGGTCATGAGTTCAAATCCCAAGTTGCCACTGCTGGGCCCTTGAGCAAGGCCCTTAACCCTCAACTGTGCAGTTGTATAAACGAGCTAAAATGTAAATCGCTCTGGAGAAAGGTGTCTGCCAAATGCAGTAAATGTTAATTTGCTTTAAGACTATCTGTTCCTATAATTTTGCTCACCTAAAAACTGGGTCATGTGCTACAAATTATAACAAGTTCTAAGTTGTTTAACACATTTAGATGTAAGTATCAGGAAATGAAAGCTGAAATTCTGATCTATCGTCTCATATTCATATTTTGATCTGAAACCCAAATGTCTTTATGTATAGCCAAAAACAAAAAAACTGGCCTCGCTGTTCCAATACTGTCGGAGGGGGTGTAAATGGTCTAAAGACTGGCCATCTGGAATCTTTGTGCATAAACAGTATAGCCAGTGTCCACACATCTTGCATCAGCCATGGCTGTTAAATACGAAACATGATTGGCTCTTACTTTCCTCCTGTGAAACAAGATTATTACTATTGTTTCTGTGATGCAGTGACCATGAGTTTGGTTCCTGTTTGGTTCCAAATTTTTACCCTCTCCAAGTTACTGAGGCGGCTGGAAGGCCGTTCTAGACTGCTCACTTTTTAGCCCCTGGTTATACAGTAAAACATGATACTATAAAGTCAAACATTACTACATGTGTTGAAAGGATGTTCAATAGGAGCATATTGTGAATAGACTTAACGATTACAGCAGCAGGTCAAGTCTACTTGTGTGAGTATCCACTTAAACATCTACAACAACAGAAAATGAGTTATGTGCAGAAGCTCCAAGCACAAGTAGAGTATCAGGATGAATCAGGTAGCGCTGAAAGGGTGTACATTGTGATCAGAGTGCAAATGGGGACTCCAGCAGGTCTAGCTATGACAGCGTAACTAAACGGGAGATCCAGAGCACAGTCAAGTTGCGTGATCATGTGAGAGAGCATCATAACTCTCAACGCCCATGAGTGGCCTAGATATGAAC
The DNA here is from genome assembly GCA_037576825.1 of Pangasius krempfi. Taxonomy (NCBI): domain Eukaryota; kingdom Metazoa; phylum Chordata; class Actinopteri; order Siluriformes; family Pangasiidae; genus Pangasius; species Pangasius krempfi. Next base: position 19,072,207 of record CM074991.1, on the reverse strand, counting down.
CTTTACATATGAGAAAAGCTATTCAATAAATTCAATTCAAACCCTAACTGGATGGTTCTTCCATAGGTGTGGGGCTGTGTATAGCCCCCTGCTGTAGTTTACTACTTTAACCAGTACTGTCAGCCATTTTACATTTTGGAGATAAAGAGGTTTGATACTGGCCTGTGGTTTAACAGCTAACAGCGACCAATGTCAGGTATTTTAATCAACTGCTAGGTAATTAATATTTAGGTACATAAGGAAAGAGTTTATTGTTTTTAACAGAGTTTAAAGTTTAACTGCTTCTGGTAGTATTTGTTTTAGGAGAATTTGAAGGTATCAGATCTAGTACACAGGTTGATTTTGAGGAGGAAATCAGTGAAATTAATTAATGGTAAAGGATACTAATCACTCTTCTGTGGTTATATTGTCATCGCTACTACAAATTGTTATTTGCGCTTTGGTGTTGGTATTATTTGAAGTTAACTTTGCTACTGTATTAAATGAAAACCTATTTGTTATAAGATGTTATTGCATAAGTAATCACCCCTGCAATTAATGTTTCAGGTTCCCTCTATTTTTTTTTAAAGGGGTAGACTTAATGGGCCTGAACCATTATTAAGGCCCTATACATATACCATGACATGAATCTACAACTGCTCCAACCAGAAAGGAATCAAGGCTGCTATAACAAAACAGTAGCTACTGTAACATCGTGATGACAAGGGATTTAGCAGACGATTTATGATATAATAACAGCTACAGAGCGATTGTCTTACATTTATTGTATCTGTTTACGATTTTTCTATTTCTGTATAAGTATAAATCATTTTCAATCAGAATTATTTTAAAATAATCCATTACATGTTCTACTAGCAAATGTAGATCAAAGTCTTGGTGCCTCAGGTGAAACGTCAGAGCTGAATGAATACTTTGTTAAGTGCTGGTGTAGTGAGGTGCTCATACTGTGTGTGCAGGTGACTGAGTCCAGGTGTGTGCAAGCAGTAATCAGGTGACTGTGAACGTGACCATGAACATGATGTGTGGGTGTTGTAGTCCAAGTTGTCCATGTTTGTAGGCGGAGGTGCATTGTGGGAAGTGGAGTTCAGTGCGCTTCCGGTGTTGACATGACATGATTTTCATAGAAAAATTTTTTTTTTTCGTTCTTGCGCTCCACTATCATGCTTAGCTAAAATAACAGCTAAGGTAACCCATGTAACTGCACAGCACCTGCACTTCCCTCTCATTCGCAAAACTTATACCCATAAATACAAGCTAAATGAAAGAAGTACTGAACATATTTCTTCGAAAATATCCCAATTACTGGACTAAAATTCCTAAACATTTATACGTAGGTGTTGATTATTCTGGAGGCCCTGGCTACAGTCCAGGTTAGACCGTGCATAAGTCTGTAAGTGTATGTGTTTGTGTCAGCATTCTGCACAGATTTTTTTTTTCCTCTGTGTGGAAGTGTCACCAGAACTGCACACCCACGCATGAGCGCAGCTTACAGGGGAACAGTGATCTCAATATAAATACATCTGAATATATCTGTTCCCAGAGTTTCTTAGAGAACATGCCTAAACAAACATGAAGACCAAGCAACTATAAAAACAAGGTTTTGGAAACATGTCAGTCAGGGTTTGTTTATTTAAAAAAATCCCAAGCACCATTAAATCCATTATTCAAAATAGATTAAATAAGTCACAAAAATGGATTAAAATATGGGGTCTATATATATATATACACTATATTACCAAAAGTATTCGGTCACCTGCCTTGACTCACATATGAACTTAAGTGCCATCC
>CM074991.1:19025624-19039703 GCA_037576825.1 Pangasius krempfi | reverse complement strand
ACCTCTGCACACAACTACACACACACACCTCTGCACACAACTACACACACACACCTCTGCACACAACTACACACACACACCTCTGCACACAACTACACACACACACCTCTGCACACAACTACACACACAAACCTCTGCACACAACTACACACACAAACCTCTGCACACACACACACACACACACCCAACTACACACACACACACACAAACACCTGTACACACATAACTCAGACTAAAGCTAAACAATAAACAGGATTTTCATGAAAGAAGAAGAAGGTGAACTAATAGATAATGAAAGTAAATCCTGGCTTGGGTGTTACACTGAGCCTTCCGACTGAAACACATAAACAAACACAACACAACACAACACCTTTTCAGTCAAATCCTCAGACTGATCAAAAGTTACCTTCAGAGAGAGCGAATGCGTTTGCAGAGAGAGAGAGAGAGAGACAGAGAGAGAGAGAGAGAGAGAGAGAGAGAGAGAGAGAGCGTGCAGTGTTTCAGGTGAGCAGGGAGTCGCAGCGAGCGCGTGAGCCCCTCACCCAGGTGAGCTGTGTCCCACACCACCTTCTGAACCATCAGCCTGCACGCGCCATCTCCTGCAGCTCCTTAAACACTGTGTATTCCTGATCAGCGTTTCCACACACACACACACACACACACACACACACACAAACACACACACGCGGAACTGCTTGCGACTGAACGCAACCTGCTGTGATCTGCACAACTTGAAGACAGGTTCCCACCCTTCCGGATGTTGGACACAGCAAACGGAAGCGGCGCGTTAAAAAAAAAAAATCATTGACAAAAATAATAGCGCTACTAAACATTTCCTCTTCGACCGGAAAGCACGTGGGGGCTTTGCCTGTTCTGAAAATCTAACCTTTAAAAGTGAACACCAGCTGCTGTAATGGAGTGAAATAGTTTCTAATATCATCACTGATTGTGAAGATTCCACTTTCAGGTTCAAAGCGGTTCAACCTCAAAATGCCTGCATATGTGCCTTAGATGACTATTTTCTGATGATTAGAACATTATATTAGAACATTATATTGCACTATAAGAGTGCAATAACTTCAATACTGACTCATGTATAAGCCGTGTATAACCAGTGGCCCGTTACAGGTAGGTGGGCGTAGTGAAGTGAAGTGAAGTGACGTGTGGCCAAGTGTGGTGACCCATACTCGGAATCTGTGCTCCTTCTCTCCAAAAAAGAATATGGAGCACAGCTTAGGTTTGCAAAACTGCATCTGAACAAACCACAAAAGTTCTGGAACAATATCCTTTGGACTGATGAGACCAAGATCGAGATGTTTGGTCATCATACACAGCACCATGTTTGGCAAAAACCAAACACAGTGTATCACCACAAACACCTCATACCAGGTGTGAATGGTGATATGGTGGTGGATGGCTGATGATTTGGGTTTGTTTTGCAGCCACAGGCCCTGAATAGGCCATCTGTCCAGCAGTTTAACCCGGGCTGAAATTGGATTATGCAACAGGACAATGATCCCAAGCACGCCAGCAAATCAGCATCTGAACGGATCAAGAAAAAATGAAGATGTTGGCGTGGCCAAGTCAAAGTCCAGACCTCAACCCCATTGAGATGCTGGGTGGGATCTTAAGAGAGCTGTGCATGAACAAATGCCTTCAAACATCAATGAACTGATATGTTATAAAGAAGAGGGGGCCAAAATCTCTCCAAAACGAAGTGAGACTGATAAACTCCTACAGAAAACATTTAATTCAAGTTATTGTTGCTAAAGGTGGTTCTACATGTTACTGAATTATAGGGTGTACTTATTTTTTCCCATCTGATTTCTGAATGTTAGTTTATTTCTGGGTAAAAAAATGACATCATATTGAAATATGTTGTGTTTTGTTGTCATCTGAGGTTATTTGTTGGTTTATAGATGTTTGTCAGGACAATTGTTACTTAGGCCCTGATAAATAAAAACACAGACTTTCTTTTTCAGAGATCAGAGGACAATGACCAGACTGGTTTGACTGACAGGACGTCTGTAGTAACTCAAATAATCACTCTTTACAACCATGGTGAGCAGAAATGCATCTCAGAACACATATCACATCAAACCTTCAGGTAGATGAGCTACAACAGCAGACGACCTCATCGGGTTCCTCTCCGGTCAGCCAGGAACAGGAATCTGAGGCTGGCATGGGCACAGACTCACTGAAACTGGACAGCAGAAGATTAGGAAAAAAATCATCTGGTCTTTTTCCAGTGTTCAGTTTGGATACTAGACAATTCATAGCTAAACATAGCATTCATCATTTTTTGTGATGACTGGCCAATGCTAAGGCTGCTGAAATCTGATTGGCTGATATTCCAGCCATATTTTTTCAGCCTTTCTCAAAGCAGCAGTATGCAAAACTTTATTGGACAGTAGCTGAGAAACAGTGCGTATTATAGCTCCCCCTACTGACACACTGAGGCCAAAACTGGCAGCTCACTTGAAAAGAATCTCAGGCACAGGTTTTCTAAAACATAATGATTTTAAGCCCTATTGATTAACTACGCTGCACTCCAGAATGGATTAATTGACATTTGTCCACCATGTTTTTAAAAAAAAAAAATATATATATATATATCAGTGTGTTTCTCATAGTTATTGATGGAGCTCTTATGAATATTTTGGCATTGTGAAGAACTTTGAATAGACTCATGACCATGCTCCAGGATTTATCTTGTTCTTGCTGTGCGGTGTTTGTGTAGATTTGTTTATTTATACTACTTTTAAAATAGGTTAAGTTTATAGGGTGTGAAACTTTAGAGGGTGCTAAAATATACAGATAAATGGATGTACTTTAATGATCCCTAAGGGGAAATTTGGGAATTTACAATACATTGTCGATTATTAATTATAACAGGCTTTGCAGTTTGCAGTTTATCAGTGATTATTAACGTCATCTGTGTCGAGCTGTACTATTTTCCTCTGCATTATAGCAACTATGTCCACTGGGTGTGATTAGTTGTGACATATACATGCCATGTATTCTGGCTTAATATTTCAGCACCCCCAAATATGATCATGCCTCATGGAAGTTTTGAACTCTCTTGCTTCAGTTTTTAACACACAAAGGAATGCACAATTAGCTTTCTGTGCTGTTTCTGGTCAAGTTGCACCATTCTGGATCAAATTATTTGGTGGAAAATCCCTATAATCATCTATTACAATTGGGAAAACAGACAGAAATGCAGGAAACAGGCTTCGTACAAACTTGAGGAATGGCATTATTGCAGAGAAAATCCATTAATTCATTCATTTCCAATGAGACGGACAAAATGATGTTGCTCACTTTTATTTAGCAGATTTAAATACAATGACCAAGTCTATCTCGGAAGGAAATCATTTCAAACACGACTTTATGCTATGGTAGAAGAGAGTGAGATACATGGAGGACACAAAGGAACTACTGTTATATGTAAACATCCCAGAGAAATTGAACAAATGCTTGTCAAGGCATTGGCAGCTTTTCTTTTTTTTTTTTTTTGCCACACAGAGGAAAACATTCCTTACACAAAACACTCATACATTTAAAAAAATACACTCATTAGTTTCTTTTTGAGTGTGCTTACCTAACTTAATAATAATATCCATATAAATTCATAAATCGAAAATTATTTCATAATTAAGGAAGCATTTTCTCAGGAAGATGTGCAAAAACCTCTACAGAAGCTGTACAATAAAGTGTGTGGGTGTCTGTAAATGCTACAGGAATCATGAAGACTGAAATGAAGTTTGGCTAAAATATCATGATAAATTGGTCCTTTTATACGCATCTTCATGTAAATTCTGTACTCACTTAAAATAAAAAAGAGAGCAGAAAAGACTAAATGCGCCAAGCATGGGAAAAAGGAGGTGAATGTTTCAATGATACCAATAATAAAATTGTTGAAATATTTTCCTGTTTTTCTCTCTCTTTAATGCATCCTCCATAACATCTTTGGACTGGCAGGACTTAGCGACTGTATCCAAACTCGTCTGCGTCGTCGGCACGGAAGTCTCCATAGCGCCAAATGTTGAGCTGAAAGGAAAGGCGTGCAGACAGTTACAAGAAGGAACAAGACTTTTTGGGGAACATGTACAATGAGCAATCAAAAAAAAAAATCCAATCATTACAGGGAAAGAAATCACATTGTATTGTCCCGTTCAAATTATGACACCCTCAACCAGAGACGTTCACGAGCCACTTCATGGAAGGTTGCGTTAGGGAAGTGGAGAAGGAGAGAAAAGCGACGGCTGTGGCTGTTAGGTCTTACACCTCCATCTATATAAAGCAAAGTGTTTTTAACACGAACTGTACTTTTTATAAAACTTTTCAACAACAAAGTTTAATGGTAACGTTTTATGATGTGTTTGTGAGACTGCAGATCTGCTTTGTTGTGTATTAATCTTTATTTAACATGTGTAGTGTTCTCATCATTTGGTCTGGCCATCCATCATGTGGCATAACCAAAAAAGACAATAACTCTATTAAAGTTCAAAATAAAATATCTATGTTCTGTGGCTGAAATATTGATCACGATATGCTCAAGTGGACACTAGCCTTGGACATTCTGTCACCAGTGTTATGGCTTTCAAAGTTAAAATTGTAGTAAAGAGTATGAAGAAAGGAGGGAGAGAGGAGAGGGAGAAAGGGAACGAGGGAAGAAGAGAGGGAAGAGGGAGAGAGAGGTGGATAGAGGGAAATAGAGAGGGAAAGAGGGAAGCTTTTCCTTCATTGCTAATAGTTTGCCGTTAGCTTCTCTTATTTGTGAGGTCATTTTGCGCACGCCTTGCCGTGGAAGAGACATGTGTGTTGATGGTGACTTGTGCATATTGAGAGGGGAAAAAGGGAGGATGAGAGGCAGGAAGGACAGAAGGAAGGATGAGTGAGGACTTACCCTGGCACTCTTTGCAGACTCCTGGCCATTTAGGTACTCAGTCACCTGGAAAAGAAACAGTGCTTAGTCCAAATGTACAGCAGGTGATATTTCCCATCAGCTGCCTGAGACAGGACCCTACCCACAAGTCATTGCTGAATCCTTATGCAGAAGACTCAGGTTAAAAGTTACGGATTTGGTTCAAATGGCTGTGCAACACCGGGGACCCAACACTGATGATTTTACATTCCTGTTCTCCAGGTGGGCAACAGCACACACTGCCATTTACAATCACCAACCCAGTTACACACACACACAGAGACAGAGAGAGAGAGAGAGAGAGAGAGAGAGAGAGAGAATGAGTTTGTGTGTGTGTGTGTGTGTGTGTGTGTGTGTGTGTGTGTGTGTGTAGAATACAGAAGGTAAGGTCTGTAGAATCTAAAGGAAGCTAGAAGCTAAAGGTACAAACCTTCAGAGAAACAGCAAACTTTTTTTGTTTTGTTTTTTAAACGGCCTGCATTTCCTTTGGGTTAGGAGCCAGATCCCATTATGTAAACAGGTGACAATAATTATTAGATGCAGGATGAATACATGGCATGATTAGTTTTTTTCTTTCCCACAAGATTTTCAGTTTGCTGCAGATCTAGCAATGCTAGAGTTTAAAGAACACTGTTTTTCATGAGGCCTATTTTACGGTTCATGATTCACTATAGAAAACACAGTGCAGTGAAATTAAAAGTACTATTAAATAAACACCTGTGATGTTGCAAGACCTGGAAGCAAGAGCAACGATCTTGTGAGGTTATATCGATGCTTATATCGCTGAGGCCCTGAGGCCTAAGCAGGTTGGGAGCTGGCAGTGGAACTGGAGTGTTCCTGCCACAATCACCACCGCGACTCACTAATGGCCGCCCCATGAGTGATACTTTTGGCTGTAAAGTTTTCAATGAACAGGACAAAAGAACAAGAATATTTGAAGACCAAGCCACACAGGTACTAAAAAACACTTCCTACGTCAACCATGTGATCTCATGTTTTTTTTTTGTTTTTTTTTTAACGCAATCACACCGTAATAAAATCCGATACGTCCCTTGGGCCTCTTCATCTGGACTGTACACAAGCACATCATAGGAGAGGGGGTAGGGCTGAGAGTAAGTGAATGATTAAGTGCATCAACAGCACTTAAGCTCTTCTGGGAAACAGTGCAGACTAACTGAATCGGATTTTACGTAATCACTGCCCAAACTCTTTCCCTTGAGGCTTCATATCACTGAATCATCGAGTCGGTAGTTAAAATCACCCACGTGAATGAGTGTGGCTGTGATTGCTCTATGCGAGTGATCTGGCATTTCAAGAATGAATCTGAGGTTACAGCGTCGATTTTCCACATGGGAGGCTGGTAGGAAGGTGGGGACCATGTGTGCTCGATGTTTCAGCAGTAAAAGTCTACTCACACTGCTGAATTTCCTATTTTAGTCACTCTGTGTTGATTCACCATGTTCATTAAAAATGTAGAACATCATGCAGATATAGGGTCAAGAGCTTCAGATAATGTTCACATCAAACATGTGAATGGGGAACACGCGATCTTGACGGCTTTGACCGTGGCATGGCGGCGGTTGTGACACGGGCTGGTGTGAGTAATCTCATGGTCTGAGCGATCTTGCTAAAGGTCCCATTCACGAATATTTTAAAAGATGAGAAAAACAACTAATCTTACAACCAAGATGCGCCTGCATTATCTTGACTGCAATTGCTTTTTTCTGCTGTGAAGGTTAGATATATTTTGTATGTTTTATAATAGTGTTACACTGTATAATGGAAATAGTAAATTCTTGTGCAAGACTACTCCCTCACCATTTTCTGCAGGTGTTTCTCTTTGCGCACGTCCACCATGACCAGGCCCTCTTTGACCAAGCCGAGGCCCACGTCCTCTTTGGAGTCAGTGAACTGCAGAGTGACGAGGGGGCAAGAGGCGCCACCGTACTCCACATTTAGCAGACACTGTGTGTTCTGGATGTCCCTCACCAAGCAGTCCACCGCGTCAGCCCGTGCATCCTCCTGGAGGAGGAGTTTCAGCATTTATCAAGAGAGGCCACAATCTCTGCCTTTGAGCTTATAGTCAAGGCTATTCACTTGGTCTAAGATAAAAACAACAAAAACGACCCAAACAAACAAGCTCATGCACTACTGAGTAGGTCAAGGTTAAGATCAATAGCAAAGTAATTAGAAAACTGAAAGAATTAAGCAAAAATTACACGCTGCATCACAAAATATTAACAGTCTTAAATCATAAATGGTCTTCAACAATGGTAACAAACCAGCAAAGGCTTCCTGCAATAATGCTATGATGATGAGATGTCACCTATTCTCCAACAGAATAAAGTGCGTCACAGGCAGTGGTGGTGAAATTTGGGGACTAACGCTGAAAGGGATTCCACCAGTGTAAAAGAACGTGTCTAATGGAGTGCAGCTGGGAGGTATAGCTCTCTCAGACCAGATCAGAATAGACATTTTTCCTGGGGAACAAAGCAGAGTTCAGTCTGTGTTCGAGCATGTACTTACGTCTTGTGGGACCTGGATAAAGGCAAAGGAGTACTCTGTGGCCTGTGCAGGCAGGGTGCGGATACCGAAGGCGGAAGGAAGAGCCGCTAGACGTACAGAAGACAATATCTCTCTCTGTAGAATGACACGCACACACGCACACACGCACACACAAAGAGGCTCTGTTGATTAACCATCATCTGAAAGGACTGTCAAAGCCTTCAACAGGCAGAAAGAGGCATTAATCTGAAGAGGGGAGGAGAGAGGAACTCGGCTTTATTACCTTCATCCCATTAGGGACAACCCATTATTCAAACCTTTTAATATCCATGACACTAATGTACAGGCACTGTTACAACTATAAAACTGGATATACTACTTAATTCCCCCATTTTAAAGGTAATTAAAATTACAGTTACTTTAACTGGGAATTCACCACCCACTGACACACACACGCACACACACACACACACACGTGCAGTTCATTATTACTCACATTGCCATAGTCTATGTAGAACACGTGAACCTTAGCTGCAGATTCAACCTTCTCCACTCGAGCTCTGTACCTAGAGAGAGAGGGAGAGAGAGGGAGAGAGAGGGAGAGAGGGAGAGAGGGAGAGAGAGAGAGAGAGAGATGGGGAAAAGAGTGGTAATGAGAGGGAACAGGACAAGAGGAGGAGAAGAATTCAAACCTAGTAAAGGGTAAATGTACTTGTGCAGCCATCTCTGAGCATTGCATGAAACCTCCCTGTCATGTAGCCTTAGATATGGAGAAGTAAAGTCGCTTTCTAGCAAAGTGCAGAGGAATACTACATGTGACATCACCAAAGCGCACATTCCTCTTCCTCTGCTCCTCTTGCAGACGTGCCCGAGGACCTCTGCCCAGCTATAGCAACACTGCAGCTGACATTCTCACTCCCAGGCATGGCAAGCAAGCCCTGTCCTCCAGGGATATTACACATACTCCTTTCTATAATTTTATTGTTCTTATTTATTGTTCTTATTTCTCATCATTCGATCTAAATTCCATCTCTCTCACTGTATAAATCAAAGGTTCTCAGCCTTCGAAGGAGATTTCTTTTCCACCAGCTGCTTATGGCAGCTGTATGCATGTAACTAGATTCATGGAATTTTTTTAAATCTGATAACTAAAATTAAATAAAAATTTTATTAAACTTCATTCAATTTGGAGTTTACACAAGACGACAGATGTGCTGCACCCGACCTGCTGCCATGCTGTCAGTATGGACTTTACACCGGACACTGGCCGCATGCAGAGTGTACGGTCACGGTTTCAAATTAGAAAAACTACAAACATGTGAGTTTTTCTTCTAGGTTTCTCCAAATTATTTAAGCAGTTCAAGTTCATATTTAATTTGTCTCACACTGCGGCTGGTTCTCATTTACCGTTTTAGGGCTTATCATAATATCCACAATATGGTAAAATCCATTTTAATACCAGTTTACCACCTAGCCTTACTGCATACTATAAATAATGATGTTTCTTTTTCTTCTAGAGCTAGACCCCTCATTGCATGAGGCCTGCAAATTCATCTCAGGCTTACTTGTACCTACTCATTCCCTGCACACTTCCATCTGTCCTGCTTTGGGAAAGCATTATAAAAACAATGCCTTAGTGTGAGGGCCAGTGTGAGAGTGGGTTTTCATCCCAACCAAGCAGGAGCCACACCTGATAGTCAATTAAAGGACAAGATCAGCTGATTAAACAGGTGGACTGAGGTGCGGCTCCTGCCTGCTTGGAATGAAACCCCCCCCCCCCCCCGATTTACAGACTAGGAGGCAGTGTCCATTTGGACATGATCATAGAAAGGTAAGAAATGTTACCATCGTAGTAAATCTAAACCTCTATAAGGCAGAGCTAAATGGAAAACAGTTTGACACACTACCAAAAACAAGCCCTTGATGCCATCCCCTGGTCAGTTCTCACAGCATTTAGACAAGACAATTCCAGCTCTGAATTCTGGCTTGGTGCTGCTGTTGCTCCCTGTAGTCCCGTGTGCTCATTTCTCGGGGCTGAACGTCTTGTTTATACGGACGTTTAAGTGCTTACCATTCTCCATCAGTGAACTTGGCAATGCAGTAGTCCCCCCTTTGTGGGGTGTAGGCACCCTCCACAGGTGGCTGATCTGCAATCTCCGCCCGCATGGTCTCCATCAGGCTTTCTAGCTGTGCACCTGCGCAGATTAAAGCACGACGCATCACACATGACTTCTGTTTGTGGTTGTGGCACAGTCACAGACATTTTAGCAGTCTGTAGTTTGCAGCCAACACAAACTGCACTTCAACATAATTACAGGGCTTCAGTCACTGAAGAATGACCGTGCTACAGCTTATAGCAACACTGCAATGTTATAGAGTCACCTATATTTTCAACATTTGGGTATATTCATGTTCTATCATGTTTTATCTAATGGATGCATTACAGCTATCCAGAGTGTCCATTGGCATAACAGGAGATGAGCACCGATTCGTTTGCAATTACAGAGTCAAAGCACTTGCTGTAAATGAACCGATTTTGCTTTATATAGTACCCACCTTTCAGTGTAAATGAATCTGAGATTTAGGGCTTTATATCATTATCCGCACATCTGCCTCAAAATGCACTGGTACCAACACCTATACTATCTCATCTGTTTAAGGCTATGGTAGGCGGTGTAACAGGGCCTGTGAATGTGTGTGCGTACAATCCTTGCCAGGAAATAAAGACATTCCAGGAACAAACCAGAATGTTCTTGCATGAAAGTGTAGAGACGAAGTTAGCCAGAGACATACAGGAGGAAAGGAAGTAATCCTACAGCAGCTGAAAGGTTGCTTGGGTCTAAGTGGTCTCTGTTATTGAGGTGAAGAATAATCGTGATAAGATTGTGGATCATGAGCCAGCCTAAAAATAATTGTGATATGATATTTCTGCCACATCACCCACCCCAAGGTGTAGAGGATATAAACTGAATCACAAGCATGTGGAAGAGTTCCTTAGAGACACTCGTATCCCAGTAAGCAGGATTCAAACTGGTCGCCTGGTTATTGATTGGCAGTGTGTGTACGTGTCAGACACAGGTCAGAAGGTTAAAAAACACCACGAGTTTTTCCAGAAATGAAGGTTTTCCTATTCAGAAACTATTCTTGTCATTTCTGGCTTTGCATAAAGAGCGTACTACAGAAAGGAAATTCGAGCACTCTGAGGAGAATTACTTAGCTTCCATTCACAGTCACCAGCAGGACCAAGAGTAGGAAGGGGAGCGTGGAACGAGACAATCACAGCCTGTGTGCTCAATTACTGCTTTGTAAGACGGAAGCAATTAATGCCATTGTGCAGCTGGGAGCATTTCTAGCGTTTTTGTTTACATCGGCTTCCAAAATTACCCATGAACCCCTGCAGTGTGAGGAACTCGGGCGCATGACATGCTTTCAGTTTCCGCTGCTTTAAAAAGGGCACACTTCCTCAACAAGCTTAATCGACTAGCCTCCTTCAAACGAAGGATTCTAAAGGTTTAAAGAAAACTGTCTGATTATTGAGGGTAGATATTTGGGGGGAAATCCTATAAAATTATTTTACTACATTAACCGTATGTGTACCGCTTGTGCATCACATGTAACTCGAGTGTGAGGTAGCGACTTCCTGAAGCACAATACTGTTGATAGAGGCAGAACAGATTCAGGATTATTTTCAAACTTTTCTCAAGCAACTACCATCCTACTGTAGTGTTTAGTTCAGAAACAACTATTTCGACTCTTAAACCTGTGAATATGCCACCTAAGATGATTACAAGCGCTCCCTATGTATTACAAACTCAAACATATTCAACAATAAGGTCAAAATTGTCAACAGTTCAATACATTAGTGTAGGAGCAAAAGGACGCTAGCTGGGGGCAGAAGGCTGGAGTAAAATCCACCCTTACTTAGGCTGAATTATAGTCGTTTTACATTACTGAATTCCGAGTGTATGCCAACACTCGTATCTTTTGACTGAAATCAATTCTTTGCTTGTGTTTTGGAACCGTGATTCGATATAATACTGCAGCTAAAATGGCATTATTAAATCCGGGGAGGAAAAAACTAGTCTAACAAATAGTATTGCTGAGCTGCTGTGTGTCACCAGGGAGAAAAGCCTATAGAGCTGCTTGGGTCAAATTTGGCTCATAACAACATTCGTTATACATTATGGGGAAAAAGAGGTCCAACTACAGGCAGCTAAAAGACAGGCTAGCGATCATAAATTGGATTGGATAAGAAAAATGCAGTCACAGCATTTTTTTTTTGAAACCAGCGGAAACTGCTGGACCAAATGCCAATAAGATCTTGATCCATGTTTTGATTTTGTACAAAATCTGTGTAAAGAAATGTAAAATCGGTGCTACATGCATGTACGTCCACTGACAAAGGACTTTTCTTTTTTTTTTCCCAGCAGAACTTCTTTTCACTTCGAACACCTCAACCCTTTTCCCTTTTTGTGCAAAAATGCAGCCCAATTAAAACGGCAAAGAACTTGGTGGCACAGAGTGTTCATACACACAGTATGCGCACATCCATGCATCAGCTCATGCAGTAGCTTCTATTAAAATTCACTGTTCAAGCTGTGACCAGAATTACCAGCAAAAACTGCAGACCTCACACAATTCCACATGCAATAAGTGATACTCTGCACTTTATACAGAACATTTCAAACTGCTTTATATTCTTAGGTTTCTGCATATGGACTGCCTCTTCAGCTCAGATGACCGTTACAGAACACCAGATCTGCCAGGCCTGAAGAGGAGCACAGCGTAGTCCCGCAGGGAGGTGGGCATCGGGTGCGGTGTTAAAAACCAAGAACACTGCTCTTTTGGTGCATCTGTGAATGATAACTCGTAGCAGCATACTAAAATGCGTCCCAAAAGGCACGTTAAAATGCGACGTTCCTACACAAAAGGCGAAAGGTTGGTGGGTCCAGTAGACTTAGTTTGTACCTAGCAGTTCTGGATGCAGCAGGACACTTTGCTTTGAGTTTGAAAAAAAAAAATATACAAAAAAAACAATGAAACAGCAGTTTCTCTGTATGATGTGCTTAGCATCAACGATCACCTGGGTACAGGAGATATTCTTAGATAAGACAGATCAGATATTAGATAGCATAGATGACTAAATGTCCAACACGGAGCACCTGTGAGTATCATCACTGCATTTAAGCACCACTTAATACACGTAAGTATTAAGTTAAATATTTAAATTATTAAAGTATTAATTGTTAAATATTAAATATTTGGACCCCTTATTAAAAGGAAAAGATAGTGATATCCTTGCTATGACTTAATGAGATGCGTACATACAAAAGTAACAGAGCTTAAACAATTTCAACGCTTCAGAGACATTACAATCTTCATAAAATTGTAATGTAAGCATGGACTCTGGGGCTGTGGCCTTGTGCACAGTTAATTCAACTTTTTAAAAAGTTTTAAAAAGTCATCCTGTTGCATATTACTGTACTTGTTATTTTGTTTTTAAAGGTGTGTGAGTTTTGTAGCTGTGAAGGACACGCCAAACTCACAGAACTGATTTATCAGTTTATCGGTGTGACTCAAGTTATGCACACACGTCCACTTTTTTTTGTGACATTTCTGGCCTCATTTTCACTCGATTCCAGTCGGAAGGAAATGAACTGGAATGTCCAGTGGGTATTTTACCACATGCAGCATTCTGAACTCTACAGTACTCTTGTAGCTGTAGTGAAAATCGTAACTAGCATGGTGTGGTGGTAATGCACATACGGTATTTCACATTTAGACCAACTTTTCTGGGACAATGTTTTAAATACCACCTCAAAACCTTTTTGTGAATATTCCTTAACAGGTCCAAAACTACAGTCATTTAGGTGACTATCAGTTTGGAAGTACTGTTATAGTCCCATACTGATCCCTGACCAGTGACTCATTACTCACCAGTTTCCACGTCCTGTGAGTAGAAGTGCAGGCCGTCTGTGATTTCGGTGACATAGACAGGCCTGTACTTGGCCACACGCTCCTTCTCTTCAGACAGCTGGGCTACCTCTTCTGTCGGCTTTTCCTCATAATTGGCCCAAATCTATCAAACAGCCAGAAAACAGGTTTCAGTATACTGCTATGCGACACATATCTATATAGGGTGCAATATACAGTGTAGCACAAACACAGGCACAAATTAATGCCAGTATTCCACCTCATACAGACAGCAGAATTATTGGCACCCTTTAACAGAACTGGCAGAAATGACTGCAGAGAATAAGCATGCACACATTCAAATTTAAAACCTAAACAATTAAAGATCTACTTACATTATCTTCAAAAGAAACCACTCACATAAGAACTGCTTTTTAAAATCGTATTTAAATTAGCAGCTTCACTGTCAATGGGGACAAGAATATGTACAGGTTCTGGACAGAGATATGTGATACCTGAGCAGAGTTTTGAACAGAACCCCAAACTCCTGTGTGTGTCCTAGAGGTAATTGCTATATAAATAGGAGGAGCTGATTCAGCACACTGTGACGTTGGCCAGGAAGACAGTTATGCTTGCAACCTAAAACTGTTCTAAATTCGCTCACTGAGCACTTTATTAGGAACACCAGACTAACACTGGGCAGGGTCTCCCTTTGCTCTCAAAACAGCCTC
>CM074991.1:18999632-19025524 GCA_037576825.1 Pangasius krempfi | reverse complement strand
TTCACCTGTCCAGTGTTGCTGAGTCTGTGCCCCCTGCAGCCTCGGCTTTCTGTACTTGGCTGACAGAAGTGGAACCCGACATAGTCTTCTGCTGTTGTAATGCTTCAAGGTTCGCCGTGTTGTGCATTCTGAGAAGCTTTTCTGCTCACCACAGTTGTACAGAGTGGTTATGTGAGTAACTGTAGCCTTTCTGTCAGCTTGAACCAGTCTGGCCATTCCCAGCAGATCTCCCTCAAGGCGTTTCCAGCTGAAACTGCCTGCCTGGCACCAATTTTTTTCCTCATTCTGATGGTTGGTGTGAACATTACCCGAAGCTGCTGGCCCAAATCTGCATGGTTTTATGCACTGCACTGCTGCCACACGATTGGCTGATTAGATTATTTCATGAATGAGTAGGTGTACAGGTGTTCCTAATAAAGTGCTCAGTGAGTGTATATTCATATCTGTAAGCACACAATCTCTCTCTGTATTACAAAATAAATGCAGGTTATAAGTGACTCCTGCTGTGAAGACAGTGATAAAGAATAAATTGAATTGTTGGGGGAGAAAAACTTAGTGTTCCCATATGCATAAATCTCAAAATATCACTCATTCCATGTGTTATTAATTTACACATCCATTTTTGTTCATTTTCGTTAGGCTACATGTTCTGGAACATTTGATGTTTTCATAAAAGATATGACAAAAATGGGATCAATACAGTCACACTTGTACAGCATGCTAGTACCTTTGTCAGGTGTATCAGACATGGTGCTGGGGTAGGGGCGGTCACAGTGGGGACCGGGTCTGACAGGTTTACACACACTTATACAGCACGCTAGGAGCTCTCTTTCTTTCCTTCTTTCTCTCAAACAGTCTATACACTGCTTTCAAAATTCAGTATGGCTGCTTCTGTAAAATGCACTGAAATATTTAAGAGTACCTCCACGCAATACACTTCAATAATGCAGAATTTAGAAGTCAGAGTTTCATTTGGTGGTAGTTTCAAAGTAGTCTGTGGTGAAGTTGACTGACCCAGCCCTTTCAAAACTCTTCTGTGTCCCCTAACAGTGCATCATGGAAGTATACAGTACTCTTTAATTTATACAGACAACTTTTTTGTTCTTTTCCACACACCCACTGCAGGACAGAGGTTTCTGACATTACAAATACATAACGGATCTTACTCAGTGAGCATCACCTCGATTACTCTTTACCCAAACCATGCCACAATAAAACACAATAAAACAATGAGAATAGCAGGTTGGCAAACATGCGACGGGTATTACAAAAAGACTTCTTTTCTAAAAGTAATGTAGACATATAGCTCGATATAACAGTATTATGACCCCTACACAATATTACACTACCACAATATCCAGTGATGCTAATCGCTGATAATAATAATAATAATAATAATAATAATAATAATAATAATAATAAATTATTATTATTATTATTATTATTAACAGAGCTGCCAGCCATTACACATACTGCATCACAGTACAGAGTAGAATTATCACTCAAAAATACACCAAAAGAGCAGGTGTCTCCTCCTGTGCCAGTCAGTGCAGATGCTCAAAAACTACAGCAATGATTGAGAAAAGGTTGTCCATGTGGACGTTAGGCAAAAGCTAAGTAAAAGGATTATATTGAAATGTAAAATCTCAATATATCAAATCAACCCCTTATGCCTAGGACAATTACATTTCCATAATCAAGTCAATACCCAAGTCTAATATACACCATGGTGACAAGGTGTTAGCCTCTATTTTACTATTAAAAAATATCAGAGTGAACAAAGAATCTTAGTAAAAGTACGTAAGAGAAAGAGATGGAGAGATGGAAAGAGAGAAAGCATTTAGAAGTGCAACTGGTTAAGGATCTAAGAATAGCCTCCCCCTGCAGTGAAGACTTTTTCTAAGCAGGTAATGAAGAAAATTAATGAGCCGTGAATCATCAGCCCTGGATCTGCCAGCCTGAACCTGTCTTCTGCACACAACTTATCTCGAGAGTGTGTGGGAATGTGTGTGTGTGTGTGTGTGTGTGTGTGTGTGTGTGTGTGCCAAAGGGATCTTATCACTACAGGAAAACTGTTGGGTATCAGAATAATCCGGAATATCGACTTGATATAATCAAGACCTGATTGGGATGCCCAAGATCCTTTCTTATTGGCTCAAATTTTTTCAACCCATAAGCCAGACAAAAAAAAAAAAAAAAGAAAAAAAAAAAAAGATAAAAAAAAAAGATAAAAAAAAAAAAAAAGAAGAAAAACAGCCTTTCCAGAACTTAATCACTTTATTTTGCCATTTACTGACTTTGGATATTTATCAGAATATAAGCATTAAAACTGTTACTCCTTCAGGAGCCATATAGTCTAGTACAAAGAAGAACATAAAAGAACTTCTGAATCTGGCAAAAGTAAAATATGACCCATAACTGTTCAAATGGGAAGTAGCAAAAAAAATGTGAGGGATTGTGGGATGCGGCGAGATCTTTGGTTAATTGCATGTTTTTTCATTTGTTTGTTTTCTCAAGTCTATCATACGCCACAAAATATTTAACTCAGAATGCCTTTTTAGAACTAAGTTCACAACAGTAGCTAAGAAGATAATTATTTGAAAGCCAGAAGGTCACAACTGGTAAGTTTGTTCATATGCGAGAGCAGCGCAGGCTTGGTAGGAGAAAGTCTGGGTGTCTCAGGCACATCACGTCAAACACGTTTACTCGCCTCAGTAGGATGCTCTCTGAGGAGCCTCTTTAAAGAGCTCTGGTTACAGGAGACTATTCTATCACACGTAAAAATTAGCTGGGCCTTTAGGGGCTCCAGCAGCTGCAGTTAGGTGTATACTAGGAGCCAGGACACGGCAGGTAATCTTAGAGTCTTAGAGCACAGGTTTTCTGTAATAGGAGCTAATTACATATGACCTCATCAGTCTGAGGTTACTAAGAGTAACATGGTAGAGGTGTGTAAATTAGCGAAGGCGATGTCCGATGCAGTAGTATGCTCTGGCCCCATCCCAGTGCGGCGTGGCGATGTAGCTTACAGCAGGTTATAGTCGCTGAACTGCTGGATGTCCAGGTGGTGTTCCGAAGACAACGTGGGCTTTATAGATAACTGGACTATCTTTGAGGGCAAGGCTGGCCTGTTGGGGCAGGACGGTGTCCATCCCACTCGGGAAGGTGCTGCTCTCATTTCCTTCAGCATAGCTCATAGTCTCAGACCAGGCCTGGTCAATCCCACCTGCTGACTGCCTTGAGTGGCAACACACCTTCCACAACACTGAGACTGTGTTTGTTCCCTGAGCTTCCTCAGAATATCAGAAAGTTTGTTTTGGTAACCTAGTTGAAATAAAATGAGATAATACCAAATGCACTGTCAGCACTTTTTGATCTTAAGCTAGTACCGCTAAATATAAGCTCCCTTACATCTAAAGTGCTTACTGTAAATGAAACTACTACTGATCAGGGATGTAATCTACTCCAAATGAGTATGTGGCATTAAATGAAGCTAGCTAGAAAACACAGCTTTATACACCACCAACTGGAGGCTACCACAGAAACATATATACCACCAGTAAACCCACTAGAAGGAAAATTCAGAATGTTAACGATCTTATATACTGATATAAGTGCGTGTGCGTGTGTGTGTGTGTGTGTGTGTGTGTGTGCGCGCGCGCGCGCGCTCACCTTGTCTTTCCTCTGCCTGGCCACATCTTCGGCGGACATCAGGGTTTTGTAATAGGAGCTGCGCTCAGCTGTGAAGTGAACCTTTGAGAGCGAGTTCTCCACCAATGCCACAGACAGGTTTACCCCCTCAATGTGAAGCCAGCCAATGAAGTTGCCTGCTTTGTCCATGCTCTCCACCTCAACCTCTACCTGAAACAAAAAGAAAGAATTTGAGAAAGGGAAAGGAGTGTCTAGTCTTAAAAAACAAAAACAAAAACAAAAAAAAAACCCGCTTTAATAAGGACATGTGCAAAGGAATGAGCTCACTGAAGAATGTTCATCTCTGATTGTAATTGTAAAAGTTAAATGACTTCCATTTGGTCCTTTTTTTGTGTAAGAAAATAAACTTCATTAACCAAAATGTTCTAACACACTTATTTTCAAAATCACTGTAAATATTTAAATCTGGCAGAAACGACAAGATGCATTTTCAAATTACTTCATTCAAAAAAAAAAAAATCAATAAAAAACACAGAGCATACAATCCAAATCCCTAAATACACCTCAACACATTAAAAACTCTAAGGCTGTTGGAGTCCTTCCAGAGTGCTCGGCACGTGTTACAGCTGTACCCTCTCAGCTACACTGGCTCCCTGCTGCGCAAAGCATTAAACACACAAGATGACGGGGAAGCCGTTTCATTGGCGTCAGCTGACGCACACAGTCTTCTGCATTTAGGCACACAGGCAAACACACACACAGACACACGTCTGCACACTAACCTTACCCTGACAGTGAAGCTCACACTCGAAGAACACACACCTCGGCTGCAGGAGTGTGCTTCAGCTGCAGTGATTATTGGCCAGCCATCATACCACAAGAAAGAAAAGTACCAGGCTTTAGGAGAATGAGGAAAGTAAGACTGAAGATTGAAAGAAGAGCATAGGACGGTACAAAACCGAAGGAAATCTGCAGCTGACCTGCGATGTTCTTCAGGGTTTAGAAAACAATACGGACAGGGCTGAGTGCAATAACATACTAATGAATGTTTGTGATTATGGTTCTAAAGGCAAGAACGTAATCCGAATGGGGATCGCAAAAGGCAATGTCCTATTAGCCGTTCAACCCCATCTCTGTTCTTGCCTTTCTTTTGTGCAGATGTTTCTCTCCGGGCAGCTGAAAGCTTTTCTCTGCAGTATCAGTGACTTTGACTGCGCTGAGGAGGTTCTATTCACCGTCTGCTGCGAGGTATAAACCACTCCTTTCCTTTCCTGCCTCTTCACTTTCGGCTGTGAACACGCCATACTGAAATTCTTAGAAACTGTAACTACCAAACTCTAACCATAGCACATAAGCACCTGGTCAGCGCATCCATTAACCACGTCATGATTTCATGAGTCACAGTTGAGTATCTCATGCTCACATTAAAATTAAAGTTATGGACACTAGTTTGTGTATTGGTGCAGGAAATAAATTTTTTTTTTTTTTTTTAAATGTGGCCTTTATGCTTCCCGCTGCAAAATACTACAAAATATTAGACTAAAGAAGACAAAATAAGTCTAGATCATTGTGCAAAAAATAGCATGTGCTGTAACATATATATATATATATTTTTTTTTTTAAATAAATAAAAAAAAAGTCATTTATCTGACAGCTAATGAGTGAAACCCATATTGTTTAATTAAGACAAAGCCCTAGTTGTGATAGCCAGATGCACTCGTCCTCAACACGCTGAATCAAGAAAGTTCTAGGAAAAATAAACCTATTCAATATATTTAAAGTCTCACACATCCACATGCTGTGAAAGATGCCCGGAAGGGCAGCAAGGGCACTTAGTCTCAAGTAACCATGGTTATCAGGCCAATATGTGGAGTTAAGCGTTCCATCTGCAAGAGAAATAAGTAGTGTGTATGAGAGGCAGTGGGTGTTGGGCACTGCTATGACAGATGGGCTCTGTGACGAGCCTCGAGATTCTCCGTTAACTAGCGCTGGGGGAGTGTTCTCTCACGCACATGCACACACTCGCCCACATGCACACTGCTGCTCCTAAGGCTCTGAAACAGCACTGCAAGTGTGTGGTGTATTAGTGAGGGGAGGGAGGTGGAATGCAGAAACTTCACTCAAAGCTTTGTGGAGTGCATCAGCACTACCATCTTTAACTCGATAAGAAGGGTGAGAACATCAAGGCAGGCAGGACTACAAGTACCTGAGTGTTCATCTGAGCGACAAGTTGGGGTGGGAAGTAAATGTTGATGGTTTGGACAAGAAGGGCCAAGGACAATTCCATTTGTGAGGAGGCTGATGGCCTTTGGTATACACAAGAACCTGGTGCACACGTCTGCAAATGTCAACTGCCATCTTTTAGGCTGCTTTTTAAGCTCATCCCTGTGAGCAACCGCCAGTGTTACACGGTGCAGGTACTCCTGATTCCCCACAGACAGGAGTGTGTTTTCGCAGATCTTTTCAGACTGTACACCATCATTAGCTCACCCACGGGCCATTAATACTTTTCAGCTCTAATGTACTGTTTTACTTTTCTTCAATCTGATCGGTCACTGCACTGTTTTTCAGTACACTGCACACCTTTTTGTTCACAGACTGACAATTTTATACTTTCATATATACCAGCATGCCAGGCAACATCACTAACATATTGCACTAATAATTACACAAAAAACAATCAGGTCCATAAGTATTTGGACAGTGACAGTTTTCCTAATTTTCTCGGCATGTGTTTTATTTCTTATTCTTTGCATCACTGTCTGGTGAGTCTCACCCAGAGAACACCAAGGTCAAAGGTTCCGCCTGTCTCAGTCTTCCTCTCTCTCCTATCTATTCCCACCCCCTTCTCTCACAATGCTTTTCCCTCTTGTAGCCTCACACATCTGCAGGTTTGCTTTTCAAACGACTCTACAAGACGTGAGTCTAATTTGAAAGGGTTTTTCAAAGGAGATTCAGGAAATTAAAATAATATACTGGAATTATCAGGGTTATTGAGTTGTATAAGCTGAGTGTTGGACCAGGCTGCATCACCATCACCATTCCTGTGCTAGGCATGCCATACAAGCCTGAGTAACTGCCTGTAAGTTACCAACATCAATACCGTCATTCACATCTTTGTTCATGATCAATTCTATACAGCGCAATGGCTGAACTCATAGTCGTACCTACATCAGTAAAGGTAACCTATTATCACACGATTTGCAAGATGATGTGCATTAGGACAAAATAAATCATGAAGTGCTGCTAAGTGCCTCCCCACCCCATCTATACAGCACTTCACCACCAAATCCTTAAATCCTGCACTGCAGCAGAAAACACCTTCCTTTAAATGTCATATTATTTCGTTTAAGGAGATTTAGAACAGAGTTTTCCATCTATCTAGGTCATGTCTGTAGATCTGCTGTCATGGATTAGGACTATATGTAAGCTACCACACATTCATCTACTGGTGCAAATTATATTCACTTTGCTCAGTTCCTGGATCTCCAGACGAAGAGAAGAGAAAGGAAGCAAGATGAGACCACATTAAGACAAAATAAAAATAACTTAACACTTTCCATATTCAAAAATGATACACAAATTTAGTTCCTAGAAACTAGGAAAGAAACACATTGGAACTGAACCTATTACTGTAGCGCACACAGAGAACACACTTCCTTAGATCACAGACCGTATCACCCATGCCTGTGCCTGTGCCTGGTAGCCCTTTGTGCACCTACGTTCCTTCATATTATCAAGAAAATAATGTAAGCATATTCATTAATTAAAATTTGCTCAACCTTCCTGCAAATCAAAATCATAATGGTGCTTTTAATGTATGTTGGACACATCTATGAGTGGCAAGGAGGAGCTGCACTGCAAGTTCCATCCATTTTCGCTTTTCTGATTTCTATTCCTTGTTGCACGGGTGGCTTTGTGAGGGGAATGAAGTCTTAGTGCTACAAAGGGAAGTGACCCCAAAATGAACTTGGCCCAAGAAAGTGGATTTAAAAGGCATGCACTGTGGCTCATTGGCTTCGCAGGCACCAGGTGTAATCCCATCACTAGGTATTTACTTAGTATCTGAAACTTGTGATTAAATGTTACATGAAGTGACCAACACAACCAGTGAAGAATAAAACGGGCTTTTCAACATCGTGGCCACACTAATAATGAAAATCTCGGATGGACGCATGAACAAACAACCGGGAAACAGAACAACCCCTGCACCTAGTAGCGGAGACTTGAAGAAGAAGGAGAAAAGACACCCACCAGAACTCAAATCGCTTGTTAAAAGGAATAATACCGAAAGCCTGCCATTTTAGACTTCTGTTCCTGGTTGCATTTTCAGGCTGATTTAGAGGCAGCTGAATAGGACACAGTGTAGTGCAGGTCCGGTTAAGTGCTTGCAGTGAAAAAAGCAACTCATGCCACCTCTATCATTGGGCAAATTGGAACACCAGTTAGGTCGACTTTAAGGTACGTGGCTGCAGTTTCATAATCTAGCTTGTGCCTCAAAGACAAATAGAGCTGGGCATAATGAAGGTCATTAACAGATAGCTAGGATAGCCGTTAGCACAGTGCCAGCACAGAGGAGGACTTGTGACACCCAGGCTCACTTCAGATCTCCTACTGCTCACAATACAAACAGCCTGGGAAAATATTAAGCATATACTTAAAAACACTGCCAAAAAAAAGGAGGTGGTGGTGGGCAGGAGAAAAAGAAAAGAAACAAACAAACAAAAAAAAGAAAATGAGAACCAGAGGTAGAAGCTTAAAGACCCTAAATCCCATTGTCTTTTCCATTGTCTTGGAGAATTGGAGAGCAAATGTTCTGGATGATTAAAAAGTAGGGATGTAACTGAGCATGATTACATTATTTGGATTGAACAGACATCTGTGTTCTAAACAGAGCTAAATGCAGATAGGCAGACAGGAGACACACACTTTGCTTTTCTATTGGTCTGATTTAGTGGACCCCACTGAGGCTCATGCACTGCACCTCCACTATGGATTAACTGACAAGCCACATTATGACAAACAGGGTTGACTGGACTATAGTGAGCACAAGCAATATCGTGGTAGTTACAGACAAACTCTGTGTGATTGTTTTCTGGTATCAGACACATGCATACACTGAGCTGACTACAGATCAAGATGGACTAATTAAACAAGTGGAATCAAACGTCAACCCTGCTTGGTTAGAATGAATAACTGTAGACAGGCTGTCCCTTTAAAGATAAAATTGAAGGCATTAAAGATTTTTTTAAAAAAAAATCATATATGCAAAATGTAAAGCTCCAGAAAGCAATTACTCACTCCCCGCTGCCTGCCCCCGAAGGCCGTGCGATTTACAAAATGTGCACTGCATCATTACGTTACATTCGTGATCTGAGCAACTGTTTCAAAGCTATTAAGATAGAGAGAAAAGGGAGAGAGAGGAAAGAGAGAGACACACACGAGATAGGAGAGATATGCTCCAGCCTTGCACAGCCCTCTCCCCATCTCTCAGCTGATCCAGTGTTACATACCCAGTGTAAGGAAATGGTTTCACCCTGTGCCTGTTCCATAAGTGTTTTTGGGGGCTACGGTGTGCGGGACATAAGTCATTCATCAGCTGGACTGTGTGTATCTGTAAAATCAGAGCAAGCTGCTTTATCTCTCTGCAGTCCATCCTCAGCCAGTCTGCAGCTGCAAAATAGCGTTATGCAGTCACGAAACCACCAGAACAAGAATTTTTAGAGAGCAAATCTGTACTACTTATAAAGAATCCCAAGAGCCCAGAAACTGAACAAGAGAGTGCAAGAGGGTGAGAGCGGGTGAGAGTGGATGCTAATGCACAAAAAACTGCATCAAATCAATGCACCGCTTGAAGCAAAATGTGTCAGCAGTACATTTGCACTTCCACTGAAGGACAAAAGGGGGAGTAAGAGCACAAGCCTGTGTCTCATCTGCTTGCTACAATGCAGCGGAACAAAGATTGAGCCAGAAACAGCAGCAGGAGAGAGAGGGGGGGGGGGGGGGGGAGAGAGCGAGAGAGAGAGAGAGAGAGGGAGCAGGAGGGAGGGAGAGACTTTCAGAGAGGATGAGAATGCTGTTGCCGTGGGGATGCACTTTTTCCTTGCCAGAACAATCCTCCAGCAGCTCGAGCCAGGCGCCTGGGCAGCCAACACGGGGATGAGCTCTCCAAAACTGCTCTCAGCTAAGGACACTCATCTCAGCTCCATACAATACAGATACTTTCCAGATCAATGCAGCGTCATAGCAGGGGAGGAGAAGGTCTCTCTCTCTCTCTCTCTCTCATTCAAGGGAACAAGGGAGCACGCTTGAACGCAAGTGACAGTTTTCTGCAGTGAACAAGCCTTGAACGGATTCTTTTACTGTTACCGCTACCTCCAAACTGGTACCTTCTGTCCAACCTTTACTGAAGAATTCGACGGATTAAAGCGAGAGCATGTGAAGAAGGGTGCAGCTGCCGCCATATGCGAGTGTAGAGCTACATCAGGGGAAGAAAAGAGGGGAAAGGAAAGAAGAAAAAAAAAGGAAAAAAAAAGAAGAAACTAATGACTGCAGTGCGTGTGTCAGCCTTTTTAACTGGGCTCCACACAGGCAAATGGACAAGCAGTGACAGGAGAACATCAGCAACAGGAAAAAATAAGTGGAAAAACTGGATGCTAAACAAAAGGAGAGCTTTTGAAAAGACGGTGGAATTTTCATGCTTCTTCCTCTTACCACCCCCTCCCCTTTTTCCCCTCTCCCTTGGTTTAGTGCATGTAGGCATTCATCATGGAGATTTAAAATAGGTATTTAGTGGTGGCATCAAACGACAATTTCCAAGGACAACCATCTGCGGACAGAGCGTCAACAAGCAAAGGCGCATGCGTCTGAGCAAAACTGGAATGTTATCCTAGCCTAAAGCTCTGTGAGCTTCATATACTCCTCTGTGGATTTATTAGTAATCATTTTGTTGTTCATCTTGTGTTTTCTACCAAAAAAAAGCCCCAAAAAGGATTTGCCTTTGGATACAGGAGCAAAAATATGCACCTATGTGATAAAAAAAATGGACCTGTAAATTGAACGAGGTAGGTTTCTGGTCTTTCCAACCCTTTTTACACATACAGTCTGTTATTTTCTTCCAATTTATTAATGCTTGGCTTCTGCCCACCGAACCCATCTCTTTTGCTCTCATACACCTGTCACTGAAAATTACCCCACCCCCAGTACAGTAAATGGCAAACCGAGTCAGAGTTTTGCTTAACCCTGGGTAGGGCTAGCTCACTTAACTGGAGACAAATCCCTCCCATTATTCCCTTTTTACCACCATCCTCCCCAATCTTGCTCCCTCCCCTCCCCAAGACCATGTTGAAATATGAGTGTGCCACAACATGAGTGTCCTGGAGCGTGTAGCTGTACATCGAGTCAGGAAAGCTGCCCTGCTCTTTGTCATCTTTCTCATGGTGCAAGCGCATGTGGAGGAGGTGGTGGGTGCACTGGGGACTCAGGGTTGCCCCCCTATCTGCTCCTGCAGTAACCAGCTCAGCAAGGTGGTGTGTACCCGCCGTGGCCTCACTCATGTGCCCTCTGGCATTCCCACCAACACAAGACACCTCAATCTAATGGAGAATGCCATTGAGGCAGTGCAGGCTGACTCTTTTCGCCATCTCCATCACCTGGAGGTGCTCCAGTTAGGACGCAATGCCATCAGACAGATCGAAGTGGGAGCTTTCAATGGGCTGACCAGTCTGAACACCCTGGAGCTCTTTGATAACCGGCTGACTGTGGTGCCTAGTGGAGCCTTTGAATATCTGTCTAAGCTGAGGGAACTGTGGCTCAGAAACAACCCCATTGAAAGCATCCCATCTTATGCCTTCAATCGTGTGCCCTCTCTCATGAGACTGGACCTGGGTGAGCTGCGAAAGCTTGAGTACATTTCTGATGGGGCCTTTGAAGGTCTGGTCAACCTCAAGTACCTCAACTTGGGTATGTGCAACATCAAAGGGGAGATTCCCTACTTGAACTCACTGCTAGTGCTCGAGGAGTTGGAGATCTCTGAGAATTTTTTCCCTGTGATCAAGCCCACCTACTTCAGAGGGCTGACCTCACTTAAAAAGCTATGGATCATGAACTCGAACATAAGAATAATTGAGCGTAATGCATTTGATGATCTGTCATCACTGGTAGACCTAAACCTAGCCCACAACAACCTGACTTCTCTACCCTATGACCTCTTTTCCCCACTGAGGTACCTGATGGAACTGCACCTCCATCATAATCCCTGGAACTGCGACTGTGACTCACTGTGGTTAGCACGGTGGCTGCATCAGTACATCCGTACAAACTCAACCTGCTGTGGCAGATGCCATTCACCAGCACACATGAGAGGCCGTCAGCTGGTGGATGTGGACCAAGGAGACACAGATGCAATGCAGTGTTCTGCACCCTTCATTTCTGATGCTCCAAGAGACCTCAATATTTCAGCTGATCAAGTAGCAGAGTTTCGATGTCGAACAGCAGCTATGTCATCAGTGCAGTGGTTTTTACCAAATGGTACATTACTGACCCATGCAACTAACCACCCACGCATAACCGTTGTTAAGGATGGGACTCTAAACTTCTCAAATGTGCTGGTGGGTGACACGGGCATGTACACCTGCATGGTGTCCAATGCAGCTGGAAAATCCAACGCTTCAGCTTATTTAAATGTGACTGCAGCAGAACTGAAAACATCCAACCTCAGCTACTTCACCACAGTTACGGTGGAAGTTCTCAGCCCAATGTTCAACATGCCCAAATCCCGGGCCACTACAGAAGCAGATCAAAGCACCACAACCACTACTTCACCTTCAGTCTTTCAACCAGTTTTCATTTCAACACCAACAGTCATCCTCCAAAGCACTGACACACCACCAAGTCGCCAGCCAGCCATGCCCACGTCAAAAGGGACAACAGGGAAGCCGTCCAAACCTGGCAGTACCAGTCTGGATGAGGTGATGAAGACTACTAAGATCATTATTGGCTGTTTTCTAGCAGTAACACTGCTAGCAGCAGTCATGCTAATTGTGTTCTATAAACTGCGGAAGCGACATCAACAAAGGAGCACAGTATCAGCAACAAGGACTGTAGAGATTATTAATGTAGATAAGGAAGACCTACCACCACCTGCATCTGCTGCCAGTATGTCAGGGGACGGGGCAGTGAAACTACCAGTGATAAGAGACCATAACAGCATTCAGAAATTAGACTACATCACCCACAAGTTAGACTACAGCTACCACACACCTGAACTCAAATCAGATTACAGCATCCACAAACCCAAACCTCATTTTAGCACCTCCAAAACCAAATCAGATGATACTAATGACATTCTGAAGACAGACTACACTAAACACCTGTCCAACTTTGATTACAACACACTTGCAATAGCGGACTATAGTTCTCACAAACCTTCTACAAACTACACGCACAAATCACTGCCTGATTATCACATACACAAAAAAACTGACCAGAGTCCTTACAAGCCAGAATTTAGCACTTATAAGCCTGACTACAAATCTCAAGCAGTCAAACTGGACTTCAGCCCTTTCAAATCAGATTACAGCATTCACAAACCCAAAATGGACTACAGTATGCACAAGCCCAAATCTGATTACATTCCTAACAAATCTGGCATCAACTACAGCCCCTTGAAGACGGATTGCAGTCATTTTAAACCAGACTACAGTGCATTTAAGGCAGAATACAGCCCACTCAAAGCTGAATACTTTAGTCACAAGCAAGACTTGAGCCCCCAAAAATTTGAAATGGATTACAGCCACCATGAGATCAAATATAGCACTCAGAACTCATACAAGCCTTGGGGACATACAAATAAATGGACAGAAAACTGCAGCACTGGAAACTCCCTTCCACGAACTTTACCCAGTATCAGATCTATGCCTGAGCCCTTCATCATAAAAACACACAACAAGGAGAAAGTACAAGAGACTCAAATCTAGTCCTCATCTAAAAGAACGCACCCCCTCAGAAAACACACACACACACACACACACACACACACACACACACACACACACACACACACACACGGGGTGGGTTCTTTTAGAGAGAAAGAGGTGTGTGTGTGTGTGTGTGTGTGTGTGTGTGTGTGTGTCTGGGAAAACCTGTGGAGTGTTGGCAAGCAGACAAAAATAAAGAGAATTGACCAAAATTAAGATTTTCTGCCCATAGCATATGTATAAAAATATGTGGAAATATTTTTGTGTACTTTCTAACATTGCCTTGGCTATGAGCCTGCAGAGATCAGTTTAATAAACACACTCGATCAATCCTAGCTAAAGTGTGATTTCCTCACAAAGTGGATGTCAGATTTTGATCAGATCGTTGGACAGTTACGTTCTATAACCAACCAGACTCATGCCTATTCAGTTCACAAACAGAGCTGTCAGATTGTCCGCAATACACCTGAGCTATGACGGCAGAAAAAAAGCACTTACTCATCCGAGGTAAAAACTTTTGCCAAATGAAAATATGGGACACTTAGACAATCAGCGATTATGTTCTCACCGATATAGAAACAGGCAGGATCAGTTGATGGGAAGGTGATGATGAGGCTCGTATTTAAATGCTATGAATGATGCTTGCCCCAAGCGATGATGTGGATGATGAATAAAGTGATTACTCAATTCTCATCAGAAAATATTATATATCATAAGATATTTTGATAAAGACTCACTCCTCGTATCGTTTTTCCAGGTGTAGAGGTAGGTAGGGTGCTTGCTATAGCGTGGCTGCTCAGGATAATATTATTAAATCAGGTTAAGATCATTTCAAATGAGATAATATAGAGGTGAGTAACTGAGGACTCTATAATAGTTTCAAATGCCATTCTTAGGTAAAATACAGAATATTATTATTATTAAACACTGAACGGCTACTGAATGGGCTGGACTAAGTGCCTGTCAGTAGGTTACGAATAAAAACTGCTATGTAGATAGACCTAGTATTCATTGTCATATTTACAATTTGTAGCTCTCATTTACTACATATTACATTTAATTTAAGCAAAATTAATACACGACAGTTGCGTTTAGATAATTAGTTCTTGGATATATTTCAGGGAAATCAGAATGGAATTGTAAATGCAAATAGGAAAAATGCAGGAAAAAGTGCAGGAAAAGCGCTATGCTTCAGAACTTCATGTTTTAAAAATGTCAAAATTTCACCATATGAAGGAGGCTTTTCCCAGGACACCCCACCCACACAAACACGACCCACGGGCTGGTGATCGAGAAGCAGATTACATACGATGAACAGTTGTTAAAAACTGTCTTCTACCTTGTAACGTCTATTTAAAGAGGAGTTGTTTAAAATGCCACTCTGAATTTCACAAAAATGAGGGTAGTGTTTTCACAGGACATTCCGTGCAATTTCTAAACCGTACTATAGAGAATGCAGTAAAACAAAAGAAAAAGTACTGAAATGATTTATATTGATAAGATTTTCTTTAAGAGAAAAAAAAGACCCAAATTGATCTTTACAGATTTATCCTGGAAGCACCATGAATTTGTACTGTGCCAAATGTCATAAATGCAATAAAAAATATTTTTCCCCTTTACTATGCACCTTTTTTTATGTCTAGATTTTCCGATGATTTGTGATGGACGTCAGTTAGTCTTTTCATATATCACTTGTCTAAGATAGAAACTAGTGTGCATGATTATATATATGCACATATACATTACACACACACACACACACACACACACACACACACACACACACACGGGGGGGGGGGGGTTAAGACAACCAGTTGCTGCTCATCTGTTTCAGTTAAGATGCACTAACTAGAAAAGTTTATTCCATTTATTCCATTCACATCCCTACTTCATATCCTGATCAAGCCTGTGATTAGTCTCTGTGTCAGTCTCGCCATTAAAGGTTATAGACTACATCTATTGGGAACTCCGTGTTCCATTTGCACAACAGATTCATGATACTGACATCAAGGCCTACGTTACCAAAATGATTCATCTCGCATTCACACGTGGCAAGCAAAATTAGGTCGTTTCAGTTAATGACACAGGCAGCAGAGATTTGTTTTGCCTGTATTCTGAATATTTCTGATTGGAATTGAAGCAAATCAGGGCCTGAAATGCATGAAAGACATAGAGCTGCACAAAAAAAAGTGTGCTGAAAAATAAAAATGTATTGAACACAGTCTCTTTGCGTTAGTTTGAGCCTCTCATTTGGTTTTCGCAAACACCAAAAAACCCAGATTATCTGTTATTTAATTAAACCTAGTTAACAGTTCTGTAGTAGTGTCAGCTGATTGAAATGCTGCAGAGAGACATTTTTTTAAATAAATATTGTTAGTGCTTAATATAATTTTAAAAAACAAGTACTTAATTAATCAGTCCTAAGTTGCAGTCCTAGAAATATAGATGTAAAAAAGCTATATAGATAATCTCGCGACTATGAAATGGTAAAGGTGTATAAAAGTGTTTCTTATATTCGCTCACTGAGCACTTTATTAGGAACACCAGACTAACACTGGGCAGGGTCTCCCTTTGCTCTCAAAACAGCCTCAATTCTTCATGGCATGGATTCACCAAGATGTTCGAAACATTTTTCTCTTTGTTGAGATGATCGCTTCTCGCAATTCCTGCAGATTTTTCAGGAGCACTTTCATGCTGCGAGTCTCTCGTTCTACCGCGTCCCAAAGATGTTCTACTGGATTCAGATCCAGTGACTGGGAAGGCCACTGAAGAACACTGAACTCATCATTACGTTCAGGAAACCAGTTTGAGACGACTTTTGCTTTGTGACATGGTGCATCATCATGCTGGAATGATAAGCCATTAGAAGATGGTAAATTGTGGCCATGAAGGGATGCACATGATCAGCAGCAATAATGAGATAATGAGGCTGTGGCATTCAGGTGATGATTGATTGGTATTAACGAGGCCAAAGTGTGCCAAGAAGACATTCCCCACACCATCACACCACCTCCACCAGCCTGGACTGCTGACACAAGGCAGGTTGGGTCCATGGATTCATTCTGTTGGTGAGTCTGTGCCCACTGCAGCCTCGGCTTTCTGTACTTGTCTTGTTGTGCATTCTGAGATGCTTTTCTGCTCACCACAAATGTACAGAGTGGTTACCTGAGTTACTGTAGCCTTCCTGCCAGCTCGAACCAGTCTGGCCATTCTCCGTCCAAGGTGTTTCCATACGCAGAACTGTTGCTCACTGGATGTTTTTTCTTCATTGCACCATTCTGTTTAAACTCTACAGGTGTTCCTAATAAAGTGCTCAGTGAGTGTATATGGTTAACTGATATTAGCTGTATACTTGTCTAATGCTAGCTAAACTCAGTTTCTGCCCTTCAAGGCATGCAGGAACTGTCAGGCATAAACACCAGCATGCTTTTAAGTGAAAGCTGCACAGATTATGGCAGTGTAGCATTATAGAAAGGGACAGAGTTCCTTGCTCACATGCTTATGTTTGGCACACACTCATGCTGTTTTTCTCCTGTGTGTGTGTCACACTCATGATTAGGAAGCGATGAGGTAAGGGGGTATGTGGTTAGAAACGGATTGGAGTAGAGCAGAAGGGGGAAGGAAGGAAGGCCTTAGACAGACGAGACAGACAGAATGTCAGATGCAATATCACTATTAAATATCACTATTATGACACTGACTACGTTTACATGCACATAGATATTCCAAAATTAATCAGAATTTGCTGATATTCTTATATCTAATACCCCGCAAATCCGATTGCCTGATTCAGACAATATTCTGAATCCCCAAATTTAGATTCCCGCCCCTGGAACATGCCTGTTTTAATCGGAAAATTGTAGCATGTAAACACCTTATTCAGAAAATCCACTGAAAGGAGTGGCTCAGTATTTATGAACGGCAACTCAGGCAAACTTACAGCAACCAAACCACGTATACAGGAATATTCCGATGCCTGGACGCATATAAACATCGTATTCGGAATACGGCTGCAACCTAAACATAGACCTTACACGGAATTTAATTTGCCTGTAAACATAGCCATTTATAATGCTTTATTTGTTAATTATACATTTCCAAACTTTAAAACAAAACAGATTTTGTGAATGCATGTTTTTCACATTAAAAGAGGGAAGACTGCAGCATTAGTGCTAGTATCGGATCAAATAGCCTCCAAATACATGTGGCCCAAAGCAACAGATATTGACCATGGGTTGCCATTTTCATTATTCTGCTCCAGTTACTCATACACAACACGGGACAAATGTGAGAGCTAAAGAACAGACCATGCAATGTGTAGAAAATTAATGAACTTCTGACCAATCACGATGGAGAGTGCACTAGCCTACTGAAAGATATTCCTGCACACCAGGTCAGAGGCTGAAAATTCACTCTTACACGCTTTAGTTGAACCCAACATGAAATCCGGGTCTGAAACGGACCTTAACTGAGGCCTCCCAAGCCTCTGCTACCTTTAGCACCAGCAGCAGACAACAAACAAGGGAAACAGCAGACACCCAAATGGCAAAGCATGCTAATAGATGCTTCCTTAAATGATCTGTTTGGGGCAGTGGGAGCTCAGTGCCTAAGGCATTAGGCAAGGATAAAAGCCTCAAACGAACGAGTAAATGTAAATTACAGGCTTCCACAACAATTAAATACTCCATGAATAAAGTACAGGCCTAACCTCAAAACAATAATAAATGCATTTCCCTCTTTCACTCACACACACACACACACACACACACACACACACACACGTATACCAGTTTTACACAACTAGCTGCATCTGCCTCAATGCTTTTCTGTTTGTTCTCTCTTAGGCACCATCATTTCTTTTCGTTGTACTGTGATTGTCCATTATGTTGAACTGTATGCTTCTGTGTTTGTTACCTCATTACCTCACTGTACATGGGTTAGACCACTGCTGC
This sequence comes from Pangasius krempfi, assembly GCA_037576825.1. Taxonomy (NCBI): domain Eukaryota; kingdom Metazoa; phylum Chordata; class Actinopteri; order Siluriformes; family Pangasiidae; genus Pangasius; species Pangasius krempfi. The sequence continues at coordinate 19,006,947 of CM074991.1, read as the reverse complement.
TTCTATTTCAATAACCGCTTGACCTGGACCAGCCCACATTGTGGTTTTCACAAACTGCATGATGTTCCACCATTTCAGATAACTCCATCCACAACCCCCCATAAAAGGGAGGCGTATATCCCATATCTCTTGGAACGTCCTTCAATAATGCTGCATTACAGTACATACACATCTGACATTTGTCCCAGCCTGCAATACTGCAGGAACGTTCCACGAAGAACTGGACTAGAGCTTCTATTTTACACAAACATGCAGATTGTGTGTGAGAGACACTTGTGAAAGGTAGGCATAAATCTAACTGGCACAGCCTGGGTTCACACGCTTTCTGTCTTCCCAGAGCTACAGCAGCGCGCGCACACACACACACACGCACACGCACGCGCACGCACGCAGTAAAAATCACAAATCAGCTGGCTAAGGACTGGGCAGAATTACATTAACAGAGTATTGTTACACTCATCCTCTTTCTGTCTTGCAGCCACGCTTCACAGCTGAGCACTGTGGGAATAGTGAGCTCTTTCAGCCCTGCTTGTCCTTTCTTTAGGGTCACAGTGGGAGGCTTTGGATGGGAGAGCACACAGAGATTAGATGCTTCTCTCTGGGCACGTCACTGTCCTCGCTGCCAGCAGAGGTCAGCCACGGCGTTAGCCTCTAGATTACACAAAACAAAACCTTTTGTCCCTAACCCTGTGTGCTACAGCAGCATATAGATGAATATGAGTCCAACAGAGAGAAAATGATGGGGGGAAAAAAGCACCTGCTGGGAGAGCCACACTAACCCCAGAATGGTTGCCAGTGATCATCTATAAAGCTAGTGATCATCTATATAGTCTACACATGCAAACACAAATAAAAAAACACACACACACACACACACACAGTTCTGAAGGGGCAGGGTAAAATGGTAGTAGGTGTTAAACACAAAACACTATAAACTTATGAACTGATGCTGTGTAATGGAACATTCACACAGTCTTTCGGGGGGGTGAAAGTGGCCATGTATCACATGTGAAATAGATTTCGATTTAAAATTCAGATAATGCAATCAGCAACAAAAATCATAAGAGCTACTGAGATCACTGTAGAAGCATTAAAGTTGCTCAGAGTTTGCTTTGGCAGTCAGCATATAAAAAGATGAGGAGTGCGCTTCTTTTGCTTCAGCTGGGGAGAGGCTATGACGAGCGGCCTTAAGGTGGTGCTGGCTTTAAAAAGCGCAATACTGCAACTGGTCTTGCTACTGAAAACCTCGGTATTGTCACAACCCGACTGACTGCAGCAGCTCAGTACAGACATCATAACTTTCAGCTCAAAAATGATTTCTTCAGCCCTCAGCTTTAACACGGCATAAAATGTCACCCACAGACACAGAGAGAGAGAGAGAGAGAGAGAGAGAGGGGGGGGGGGGAGGGAGAGAGAGAAAAGAAAACAGGAGTGGAGGGGAAGAATGACTGTTTCAAACAGTGGTGAGCCAAGAGCCACTCTCTCCCTTCCTCCCTCCTGTTCTAACCCATCCCTGCTTTCATGCTATTTCTTGCTGTCCAGTCACTTAGCAACACACAAGCAAGTCGTGCTCCTCTTCATTATTACCCAAGAACTGCAGAGGAACATGCTCAACAAACTTCCTCTACATCTCGAATCAAGAGAGACTATGGTGGGGGGAAAAAAACAAACAAAAAAAGCTTCTCTTAATCATGCTGCTTTTCACGAGCTAACAGCATATTAACTGGAGGTAATATAATGGCACATATTCAGGCAATGCTTATTTTTTCCTGCATCAAAAATCTATCTATCTATCTATGGTATTATACACCACCATATCAAAAATGTATAAAAATTCAAATTCTGTCTGGTGTTACACCTCTAATAAGTAGATAGACTGACTGATTTCCAAGGGAAACTGTAGTAGTACAGCAGAAAATGTATTTAAAACATATATACTATATGCAAGCAAGTGTAAAGCTATCTAATCAAAAAGGTGTCATGCAGTAGATATAGTAATAATAATAATAATAATAATAATAATAATAATAATAATCTGAAAAGTAAAGACTGAAGTAAAATGTGGACTGTGGACGTTGTGATTAGCACAGTCGTGTACCACTGTGAAAGTTCTGCGATGATCTGCATCGGACTTGACCACAGAGCACAAGACTCAGATCTATTTTACCAACTGACACTTTTTTTGTTTTATACAAACCTGGAATGCCATTACTGACACATTACTTTACTTCGTGTAAGTGCCAGCACAGACGGAAAATGTTATGATGCAGCAGCTGACATACTGCAGCCCTGTAATGGAAAAGAGGCTCTAGTCGCCCTCTAGTCCAGGGGTAACGGTGACCCTATTTATATACATATTTATTAGGGGTGTAAATGATACACTCCAGTCGCTAATCAATTCACGATACTGGCCTCACAATTCAAATCTCAGAAAATTTTTTATAAAATTTAAATATTATTTAAAGATGTACGACTGAAAAGACTCCTTTATATCTGAATCATAAACAATGCGCATTTTAGTCTGTATAAACTAAATAAGTTTTAGTTACTAAATAAGTAACTAAAAAATAGCTATGAACAGAGGTTTAATATTGCATACAAAACGTATTACAGGTTCACCATATTCTTAAAAAGAAATAAATTAATTTATAATTTCTCCCAAAAATTTGACTGTTTAAACAAAGTCTCTGACATGAGGAAAATGATGGACTGAAACAATGAGCTCCGCAGCAGTGCCTAAGGCACCATTTTAACTGGAAACAGAGCTCCAAAGTCGGCTAAAATGCCCGATTCTCACATCGCTTGAAAGCTACTGAAAAGCACTTTTAACGGTTATAACATGGTTGTGTAACAATGCAACATATAATGTGTGTTGGCTGTTGTATTGGTATTGTGTATTATGTAGTATTCGCCACCTCCCTAATTTCCTTTATTTTTTGCCACATTTATTTGTCATATTAACCAGTTTAAGATCCTAATACAAAATGTAATACAAGTGTGCTGCTTGGTCAGACTTTATAAATCTACTTTACATTGCTGGACAGGTTGTATTTAAGTTCTGTTTAGATTGAACAGGGCTGGCAGTAATCAAGCCTGGGCGTGTCTAATCAAATTGAACCCAATTATCAATTAACTTTGGTTAATTGTGTAACTAAGGGGGCAATTACTTTTTCCACACAGGGCCAGTTTTCCTTCAAAAAATGAAATGATTTTAATAAATGAAACGTTTAATAACTATACTTCATGTTAACTCTGTCTTTGTCCTATATTAAATTTTGTTTGAAGATCTGATACAAGAAATCAGGAAGGGGCAAATACTTTTCCAAACCACTGTATGCAAATTTATTTATTAATTTAATTTTTTCAACTAATTTTGCCAATTAGTCTATACACAATCCATAAAGATGAGATGAAAATGATTAACTTGAGATGTCTCTAGAACTTAAAGATGTCACTAGAACTGAAGTCCACCTGAGACAAAGTCAACTGTGTGTCTGTAAGGTCTCACAATTCACATTGCAAGTCCAAGGATCCAGAATTAAATTGTATTGAGAGACACTAAAATTGCTAAAGCTTTAAATGTTCCTCTGAGGCATTGCGAAATGGAAGAAGCACCAGGACTCTTCTTAGAGCCGGGCAACCAGGCAAACTCAGCAGCCAGGCTGATCTCCGAGCGCTACATGTGGCAAAACCAGGTACTGCTCATCTACTGACTTAACGTCCTTACGGTGAAGCATAGTGGTGGCAGCATCAAGCTATGGGGGTGCTTCTCAGTGGCAGGGCCAGAGAAACTGGTCAGAGACTTACCCAGTGAAGACTGAAGCTGGAAGACTGCTGCTGAATAAAGGCTCTGAATACTTACCCAAGTGAGAGAGCTCAGTTTTTGATTTTTAATAAATTAGCAAAAAATAAAAAGTTCTAAAAACTTGTTTTTGCTCAGTCATTATGGTTTATTGTGTGTGGGTTGATGGCCAAAAACAGAAATGTAATTCTATGTAATGTAATGTAAATCTATAACAATAACCTGAGGGGACCTGAATACTTTTATATACACACACACACTCTTCTGTTAAGGTGCTTTAACATGTGCAGTATTTCATATGACTGAAACACAAAATCTGAGCCTGTCTAAACAACAAGCAAACTCGAGAGCAATTTGACTGCAGATGAAAGAAAGTGGTCCATGAGTGCTGTGTATTTTGGGTTGTGGGCAGCATTTTTTAAGCAGCCTGCAGCAGTAGTGCTGCAGAAATATGATGCATTCAAAAAATGCTGGGGGGGAAAAAAAAAGGTTGGATACAAAACACTAAAACACTAAAACACATTCAAAATCACCTTTACCAGATCCAGCTTTGCTACAGAAGACATGGAGCATTTCTTAACAGCATCAATCAGCATTTCTTAGTTTGAGTGGGTCTTAATGGAAAATTCCTAAAACAATCTTCTAAAAGAAAGACTTTAAAACGAGAACAGTCATTTACCTGGAGAATAACTGAATTTATAATACGAGTCATTAGTTAACCCGGATTTTACCATTTTCTGGATGCACACTGCTCAGCTTGTTTGGACCAATTCCCTGCACAGTGTCACTGCATCTCTCTCTCACTCTCTCCTGTTTGTTTTCTCTGAGTCCAGAGCATAATATGCGGGACCAATTTGAGTCAACCCCATATAAAGAGCTCGCCTCATTAGCTCTTACTACAGTGACAAGCTTGTTCACACAGCTCAGATGAATACACCACTAACACTGCTTGAAATGGCTTAAGGTAAAGCCTGCCTGTTTGTGCATGTGCATGTCCAAGTGTATAAGCGCCTCACTTGGACCCTTTTTTACAGGAAAATTTGGAAGAAGACATTCCTGCAGAACTGTGGGTTTTTTTTTGTTTTAATTAATTTTGACAGCATCTCTGGCCATAGTCATCTGAGTGAAGCCTGGGAAAAGGAGTGGGTACAACACAACACACATACGGTGAGAGGGTACCACACAACAACGCTGAATGGCTGCACCAAGCATGGGAGAGTCAAGAGCTTACAATAATTCGCGCAAAAAAAAAAAAATTAATAAAAAAATTAATAAAAAAGTAGGACCATATTAGGACTTATGTTAAGTAGGTCAGGATTTACATACTGGTCAGAGATTAAATTGGTACCAGTAGCCAGGACCAAGCATGTTCCTGGAGAGTAAAATACAAGTGAGGGATCTTACCTCTCTCTGCAGCACAAGCTCCTTGGTGAAGAGTGTGGCTTCCTCACTGAATGGCTCAGGTGTACCACCTGCCATGTTTCGGGACCCTCGTGGGCACTCAATACCTGTACCCAACACAGACCAGGAACGAGGATGAAATGACAGAAATAGCCAGTGAAAGGAAAGGTTTGGCAGCTTAAAACAGCTGAAGATGCAAGAATTCTATAAAGCTTATGACACACTTGCATGAAAATCAAACTGCCCTGGCTTTCTGGAGAAAATCGGTCAATAACCTGCTATTAATTTTTAATGGATTTTCATTTCTTTTAACTATGTATAAACTATTTATGAGCTTCTTCTTTTTAAGCCAGCTTGTTTGCTAGCTTTGTCGCTTATTTTTTATTTTTTTTTTTTGGTGGCTTGCTTGATTGTTGTTGTACCGATGTTTACCATCGTCAACCTGCTTGAATGTTAATATTTGTTTTGTATTTGTCTGCCCTGTGTCTAGCTCCCTGCTGTGACTAGCACCAACAGTTGTTTGTTTGTTGCTTTGTTGTCCCTTTCACCCTTATACTAGCTTCCTTGGTTTGAGAACAGGTAAGTGCTTTTGCATGTCTAGACACAATAGGTTTTGTTAGTATAGTGTAGTTAGCTAGTTTTCATTTAATGTTTTGGCAGGTTAGCTACTTTAACTACAGCCTAGTGTAGTCCTATTTTGTTATGTTTATACCGTCCACGTTCTCTCTCCTAGGTGTGACTAATTTTCCTGTTGTTCCGGTTTCCTGTTGTTCTTACTGTCTGTAAATGCCAGTCTTCTTGTTGGTGTAGTGGAAATAAAAGCTACAACCATACTCCTAACTTCTGTCCTACTCACATCCATCATAACTACTACCATCCAACCAACCTGCAATCTTGATTTGTTATCGTTCTTGCACTCACCCTAGGCCTTTGCTTTCTATGGGAACATACCACCTCTTGGAAACCCCTTTCGAGTCGTGTAAACACACAATGACCAGTTACACTCAAGACCCAGTTCCCATCACACAGAATTCTTAGCTAGAATTCAAATTCCATGAACAACCATTGAAATGCAATACAGAAAAGCTGCTTATTTGATCAATACATACTTGATAGGTTAGCACCATTGATTGACTACAAGCATAGATGTGAGCTCAAGCCACAAGTCCCAAACCCGATTAGCGGTCAGACTAGTGGCTACAATACTTGCAAACTCATGTCTATTAATTCAACACCCTAAAGTCTCACTACTGTAGGTTTGTACTTGGCAGACTCTGATCTTTTATTGGCAGACTCTGTCTTGGCAGCTTCAGACAAATCAGACATTGTCCACATGTCACAACATGCGATTCACTGACCTTGGCAAACTGCAGCCAAGACTCTTTTCTCTGCACTCTCACTGAATCCAGTACACCCTTGTATAGTCCCTCAATCAGAGATTTCTATGTGAATGGGACACCCATTTCAGATGTGCTGCTTGCACTGTGGTCTGAGAAATCCACAATAAGCCTGAATCTGTTTGTCCTTAGTCAATACTTGCACTCATTGTGTGCCCAAAAGCCTGAGGCTGCTATCTGAGGGAGTTCCACAAAGTTTTTTTAAAAGCATTGCACTCTTCTTAAGAATAGTGAAGAAAAAATACCTGCACAACATGAGTGTGGTTCCCCAACTGGCACATTCTGTCTATGTTGAGACAGATATTTTAGTCCAGCTTGGAGCTCAACTGGACACTATCAGTGGAGTACTTTGGTCTCAGGCCAGTATCCAGAGCCATTCACTGATGGCTGAGCCCAAACACGTGCGTTCACACAAACCACCCTAAAGCATGTCAGGTGGGCAAGTGATTATGATGTAGTAGACCCTGCTCCTGAAAGGACAGAAGTTTGAATGCTCACAAGCCCTCTTGTGGCACACCTCTAATAGAATTGTATTTGTTCAGTTGTACCATTCAGGTGCCAAATCAGGTAAGTTTGTTGCTGCATGTCTCAGATTTTGTTCAGTCTTTTTTTTTTTTTTTTTTTTTTTTTTTTTTTTTTTTTTTAAAAAAAAAAAAACACCAAAAAGCACCCCGAAAAAAACCAAAAAAAAAAACAAACAAGGGAGGGTTTTTTT
>CM074991.1:18979918-18993691 GCA_037576825.1 Pangasius krempfi | reverse complement strand
CTCCTCAACCTTGTGGACAGCTTCCCAGAAGAGTTGAAGCTGTAATAGCTGCAGAAGGTGGACCGACATCATATTGACCCCTATGGGTTAGGAATGGGATGCACTTAAGTTCATATGTGAGTCAAGGCAGGTGACCGAATACTTTTGATAATATAGTGTGTGTGTGTTCCTGGTATGTTCCTGGCTTTCCAGAGGGAAAGCAGTGGCTCAGTGAACAGCTAACCTTTACCAGCTAGTTTGTTTGTTGAGTTGACTGAGCAGCAGAAAATAGATCATGATTTGGTGAAAGAGTAATAATAAGCAGCTATTAAATGTTGGCTCAAAAGGACATGGCCCCACACATTAAACGTAACTCTCCGGCTGTTCTGTATGCCTGTGCTCTCTCCTACGAACCTTTATTTTCCCCTTTGCACGTGTTTAAATTCACCCATCAGACCTCACTGAAGCACTGCTTTAATACACAGTTCTTTTAAATCTGACAGGGCTTCACACATTAGGCTTATTTCATAAATCATTATTTGATTTATGCAGTGGTAACGTATATGTTTAAAATAATCTAACTGTCCAATACAGCCAATTAGCACAATATATTTACTTACTCATGGTGAGAAAGCGCAGAAATGAAGTTCCAAATTTGGCAACCGAAACTACCTCAGCATTACCACGCATTTCACAGACAGTTCAGGAACAACTGTTATGTCGTTGCAATGTTTGAACATTATTAATTAGCCAGAAATTGTATTAATTAATTGTTAATTACCCAGTAAGTTTCACTGCTAACTAACAACTTGCAATTGTAAAGAATCTGATAACCTGTGCTGCATTAGCAGTTTTACGCATGTATATTCATCTCCTCCTCTTCATCGAAGCCAGTCCTCTGGAATACATTAATGTTTAAAAACATTTCAATGGACTTCTCACATCAACAGATGCGTTACACAAAACAGTTACCAACGGTTTTGCCTCACTAGTCTGCCGTCACTTCAACCACCATCGTAACGTGAAGTAAACGCAGGAGATACCCTAGTACTCCGATACGTAAATATGAACTTGATGTAAAATGTGAATTGCACTTTACATGAGGATGATGAGGATTAAATAAAGATCAAATGATTTTAAGTGGTCTCGTTAGTACCCGGAGTCCACCTAACTGCTAAAACTCAGAGAGTAATAAAACACACTGCATGACTGTAAAAAAAAGCAGCAATATAAATAAATAAATAAATAAATAAAATAATTTATAATATATGGCATTTTGAGTCTTTGGGTGGAAAGGGAAAAGGGTATATATAATTTCAGTTATTACTTGCTCATCATCCCGAGTCTGACAGCAAGTGGTTTTATAGAGAAGTACGCAGCTGCTGAAAGACTGGGCATGCCAGCTTAATTTAAGTGAAACTGCTTCCTGTGAGACAGCCTGGGCCAAAGAGAGCCACCCACTCCAGCTGGAAATATCCCACAGCTGTGACACTCATAGCAGAGAGAAAACGAAGAGGTGGAAGGACTATTATTTAAAAAAAATAAAATAAAATAAAATAAAAAAATTTATATCAAAGCTATTTTGGGATTTTTTTTATTTGAGAAGCAAGCAGAGCCATAGCTGAAAACGGCTAATACTGAGCTTTGTGTGTATGTCTTCAGGAATATTCCAGAATATTAGTCATCTAAAAAGGAAACAACGTGCTCACGTAAAGCACTGCACAGGATACAGTCATGCAGTTCATTAAAAACACGAGCGGCTTCTAGTGAAATGCGAAGACTTCGGACAGACAGCGTAGGGCAGGCAGAAAGGGAGCAGACATTTAAGAAGAAAATCAAGCTTGCAGTAAAGTAACAGGCTGTTAAATAAAACTAAAAGAATGCTCTCCATGACGTGGGAAGAGTCCAACTTCTCATTATAGAGTTGAACAACTTCACTGAGCCAGGTAAAATCTCATCTTCATTTAGTGCGCAGCCCAATCAAAATTCACGGCACTGGCTCCTGGCACATCCGAACAACATCTGTACATCAGAGATTATTAACGAGGCAGGCGATATTTATTTCATCACATTAATGTGGAGGGAAATAAACTAGTCCTGCCATAAACCTACAGTCAGAGGACACTGAAAGTCTGGGTATTTAAAAAAACAAACAAACAAACAAAAAAAAAAGCAGTGCACGTACAAACCTGGACACAACTGCGTACACATGAGATATACTCACCCCCGAGATGTCGGCCACTCGGTGAATGGGGACCTCCTTCTTGCTGTGGAGCCCTTTCCCATTCTTGATGGCCCTGCAATCATTAAGAGCGTTAAAACAGGTCTATATGAGCAAAGACTGAAGAATTCCTTTACACCTTAAGCACTTAAACACTGCAGGCCTGGTCTGAAAAATCAACACACCACCACACAGGGTCCCACTGACCCCGCACACTCCTACAAGGACACATGCCCTTGACAATCCTCGCTCTAGGGTATCATATAGTGGCATTCCTAAGGCTCCTAACAGGGAAGTGCCATATACAAGGAACACAACAGTAGGAGACATTATTATTACATGTGGGAAAACTGGAGCCCTGTAAAATTTTTTTTTTTTTTTTTTTTTTTTTTTTTAAATTAGGTGTCCTAAGACTGGCAGACTGCAGAGAATAAGCTACAAGACTGACTGCTTAGAAGAAGGTGGCTCTAACTTGCCTTGTGTTAAATTATAGTACCCTTAACATATGGATACGAGACATTTTAGCATGAAAGACAAAGAGATTGACGGATTTGGGGATGCGAGGACATATGAATAACGTCATGTTACACTGTGTGAAAAGGAGACGCACAACACGACGGCGGGAAGTGAGAGAATTTGCTACGTGCACTTCTATGAAATGGCGCTCCCAGTTGCTTATTGCTTTCATTTGAAATTCCATTTCTATAAGCAGACAGAAAAGTGTGAAAAAAGCAGGTTTAAACTGCCTAGTCCTAGGCTTTAGGGATGGGTGTGCTCTTACCGTGCTTCTGCAGCCAGTAACTCGTCATAGTGCGAGGACCTCTGATCATCATCCTGACGATATCTGATTACTGTAGCCAGGCCTTTACTGACCAGAGCCTCGGCAATATTTCTACAGAGAGAGAGAGAAAGAAAAAAAAATTGATGCTAATGTAAAAGTGTAAAATATAATAATAATAATAATAATAATAATAATAATAATAAAACGGTTTCAGCAGGACAGAGAAAAACAATGAAAATAAACTGATTTGCACGTCAAGAGAGTGTCTTCATGTTACATATATAAGAAGAAGAAGAAAACCTACTATTACAATATGATCGCGTACAATTACACACAATCTTCCTCAGGCTCCGGGGGTCAAAATTTAGCGTGGCTTCAAAATGCTAAGGCATGCTGGATCATCAGTTCACCCTCATGTATATAAAAACCTCACGCTTCTATACCACAGCATACACTAGTTAGTGAGTGAGTGTGTGTGTGTGTGTGTGTGTGTGTGTGTGTGTGTGATTAGAGTGAAGTACAACAAACTGACTGAAACCTAAACCACAGATGTGACTCATCTCTCCATATCACATTATGAAGCAAATAAGAGGGGGAAAAAAAGAGAGAAAATTTGAGGGGGCAGTTCACTTTCTCTCTTCTCCTGTAATCTACAGTTTTTGGCACATTTAAAGGGAGATTTTATATTGCACTAAACCAGATCTCCATAGAATCTATACTTACAGATTATGTACACAGTCTCCTGAGAACTGCATGTGTATATGAGCAATAAACATGGAGCTTTAGGTATGAGCTATCAAATAATGGATTATTATAGTTCCATCAAAAATAACTGACTCTGCGTGGACACTGTACTTACATTCCTCCGATGGTCACGGTGGCGCAGGTGCGTTCTGGAAAGGCTGGGACGGGTGCCGTTTCTGTGCTGGTGGTGGCAGCTCTGATGTAATCGACAGTGACGTTGACCTGAGAGCACACACAAATCGCTCGCTCACATAATCTGCAAACTTTAAACACTATACCAAGCAACAACACGCCTATTATCACTTCCGGAAATATACGGACCACCGACAACCTATAGACAGAGACCGAAACATACAAAGTGATCAAGTACCAAATCTGACAGAACTACTTCCCTGTGAAGAATGACAGATCAACTGAAGAGCTAGGATATTTATTTAAAAAAAAATAATTAAAGATCAATTCACACCCTGATAATGGATAATGTGTGTTAGCTACTTTTTCCAAGGTCAATCTCAGTCAGAGTGAATTATGTCTTGTGAAGCTGCAGAGTAACACTAAATCATACATCGAAACAGTTCAGTATCGGGGGGGGGGGGTTGACTAAGACCATCTAACACTGAGCACTTCACACAGACACTCTCACTCTTAACCAACACCACTCTAACACACTGTGCCTGCAAATACCCAACCACCACAAAGCCCCAGCCATAAATGAAGGACATGGTTACTGTCACAGCAACAAACCAGTCCTTTTAGGAAGAAAGAAATCAAAAACGGTATTGTAAACAGCTCCTGTGTCAGAATCCACGCTCATCTCTCACACAGAGCCCATCATATGCCCAGACAGGGAACGTGCGGCCTCCTGGCTTTCCTCATTACCACTGTGCAAACACACAGATATTCAAAGCGAGGACACACCAGTACCAATTATTCTGATGCCTGCTCGTCTCACTCTCCTGCAGTCCTGTGGGTGTGCAGAGGCGGATCCTCTACTGTCACAATAGATTTATTACACACAAACGATTGCAATTATACAGAGAACGCGCTGTAGAGACACGTGTTCTCGAACAGAAACGGCTTTGTGGATCACTCGCTCTCATCAACATGTAAAACATTTGCTCACAAAAAGACTTTTTCTCTCTCTCAATCTCCCCCAGAGTAGAGGTAATAAGCTTAGGGGAAGCGACACTTTAACCCTCTCAAATACCAAAAAGGGGGAAAGGAGGGGGGGAAAAAAGGCAACAATTTACCCTCAAGAAGAAAGGTATAAGATAAAGGAAGAGATGACACAATGAAAGAGAGCGAGAGCAGTCAACAGAAAAAACAGCACGTTTTGGAGAGCCATTTATTCCCATTATACAAATTAAATACAAATGTATTTCATGGGAAACGAAGAAATACCCAGAGGCACCTAGCAGACAGGACACCGCTCTACTCGAGCTACTCGGATGTGACTTCTCTAACAGCACTGCAACTCGGTCATCACTCTGTAACTCTTCACAGGAGCCAAAGTACTACGTTTTTTTTTAGCTTGGTCTGTTACAGCAGTTTACAGAGGAACAAGACATGGCTTTGCTAACAGAACTGTCAAAGTTGTCGACACTGTAAATCTTTGGGACTCCTGTTACAACGTTTACCAACAGTGTTCAGTATAACCACACCATAACCTAACTGACATTTCATTACCGAACCACGGCATTACATTTAGAAGAAAACTGAAATCTGTTAATATTTTGCCATTTTCATGGTTCTGGATAGATGATGCTATCCCATGAAAAATGTTGCTCCATTTGAGAACGAATTTTCTGTACATTTATTCAAATCAAATGCAAAAATTCCTCTGACAGCCTTTTAACATAAAGGATAACGGGATTACGGCCCATTCAGTAGGCATGGGCTTTTGAGCTGCTAGCCTATGACACCAAGACTGCACACGTTAAATCAACCCTCGAGTGCAGGTGGACATTAAAGAGTGGGGCTGATTCATGCATTGCATCCCGGAGAGAATAATCTAATGCACTTTGGCTGGATACACTGAGGAGAGGCTGCAATATTTCATGGATTAAAAGTGAGCTGCTGGAGTTGCACAAGCCTGTAATTCTCTGAAGCTCAGCCAGAATGACCCACTTCATATTACTGGAGTGCTATCCAACAAACATTTGCAACACACACACACACACACACACACACACACACACACACACACACACACAGGAGCCACTGTGTGAGGATGGAACTGTCCGAACGAACTCTTTTCTTGTAAGTGGATTAATGTACTCTTCAGTAAACGTTTCCTTATACACAGTGCAGCTGGAAAGTTTGTGTACAATTTTCCATATTTCTCATCATCTAAGGCCTAAAAACTAGATAAAGAGAACCCAGTTAAACAAATGTATTTATTGAGCAAAATTATCCAACATTAAATATCTTCGTCAGACAAAGTATGAGAGCCTTTGCTTTCAGTAACTGGTGTGAACCCCGTGCGCAGCTCCAACCAAACGTTTCCGGTAACTGGTGATCAATCCTGCATAACGGAGCCCTCCTTACAGAGCTGCTTCAGTGCAGTGACGTTGGTGGGATTCCTCTTTTTAGGTCCTTCCACAACATTTTCAGTAGGTTCAAAGATATTCCATTTCTTCTTTGTAGACTTACTTATGCGCTTAGTGTTGTTGTCTTGCTGCATGACCCACTTTACGGTTAAGCTTCAGTTCACAGACAGATACCGTGACATTCTCCTGTAGAATTTGCAGGTACAATCCAGAATTCATACGCTCAACAATAATAGCAAGCCGTCCTGGACCCGAAGTAGCCCCAAACCATGATACTGCCACCCCCATGCTTCACGGTTGGGATGATTCTCTTACGTTGAAATGCAGTGTCTGGTTTTTGCAGAGCAGAACGCTTTTCATTTAAAACAAAACGTTTTATTTTTGAGCAAACATCAGACAGGCAGCAGTGCTCTTTTTGGAGAGTAGTGTCTTCCTCCTTGCCTGCTTCAGTGTTTGTCTGCTGGTGGACTCATGAACATTGACATTACTCAATGGAAGAGCGGCCACAAGGTCCTTAGATGTCACCTGAGATATTCTGACGTCCTGTAATATTATCTGCCGCACCCTTGGAGTGATTTTTGCTGGACGACCACTCCTTGGGAGAGTAACTGTGGTGCTGAATTTCCTCCATTTTCTATATTTCTTCCATCTCCCTCACAGTGGATTGGTGGAGGCCAAACTCTTAAGAAATGGGTTTGCAAAAAGACCTCGACAGTGAAGTTTATGTTCTTGAAACAGGGGAGGGCCTGCTAAACTCACGCCTGACTGCCATCCACTTGACTGAAACACCTGACTTCAAATATCCCAAAGATATTTAATGTTGGATAATTTTGCTCAATAAATAAATGTAAAAAAGTATGTTTTCATGTCAATTGTTTAATTAGGTTCTCTTTATCTAGCTGTAGGACTTGGATGAAGATCTGATCACAGTTCAGGTCAAATCTATGCAGAAATACAGAAAACACACACACACACACACACACACACACACACACACACACACACACACATACATATATATACATATATACATACATACATATATATATATATATATATAAAGAGTGAAGAGGGCTTCAGTACAGGTTGCTCGAAAAGGCTGCTTTAAATGAAACGTATTTCCCCAATGTGAGTAAACTCTTTGCACATCTTTTCAGCACTTATTTCAAAGGCAGGAGCATGAATTGAAACAGTCTCCTTCCTGTATAATCTCTCCCTTGGTAACAAAAGCAGTCTCAGATGCATCCAGGCATAGCCTCAAGCTTCAACAATCCTTAAAAGTCTCTACAGCCAGGAAAGGAAGACTACATTTGAATATAGAATCAAATTTCAGACTGAATTCAAATTTTCAGCCTACTGGATCCACGCCACGAGCACAGTTACTGAAGTAAGATGGCCTCTTCCATTTGACAACAAAGCTCACCCATGTGAAATAGTTACTTCTGCATATTCAATTCATTATTTGAGCAACAAACCGAAATTTTACTTTTCAAAATTGGATAAAGAGCTTTTACCCAACAAGGCACTGGACTTTATCGGATTTTGTCACTGCTGTTACCAAGGCAGCCAGAGCGGCACAAGTGTCTCTCACATTGCAGTTAAATGCCCTTGGCATACACATATTCCAGTGTCCTAGCAACAACAAAATGAATCAAACAGAAACATAAAAACAGCCTGTGTTCACTGCGGAATGTCAGCAGTGAACTCCCATGTGCACAAAGTTAACCCTTCTACAATAAGATCTTTTGGTAACAGATTGCCGCAGGTGGGGTCGCGGTTAGAGGACGTCTGCAGCAGCAGCGTTTGGGGATAATTAACGTGGAACACCTCTCTGCACTGTGTATATTACCCAGCTGTTTCTCTCTCTGTCTGAGCAGTAAGCTGAGCCTGTGAACGTGAGCTGAAGAAGCCAAGAGGACTGCAACAGCCGAAAAAGCAAGCTTTAGTTGGGTAAAAGTGTTTTTTCTAGCCTTTCTCCTTTTTTGATTACTGTGCTGCAATATGAGCGTAATGACAAATAAGTCAGCCCACGAGCAGGTTCAACCTGACCCAGCTGGCTTACTGAAATACACTTCAACTAAAAAGTGCAAGTGCAGCTCCTCCTTTACAGGTCACACACTCTGATGTAAGGTGAACTATGTTAGCAGAACACCTATAGACTAGGCCAGTCTTAATGACCAACTACATGTACAGTAATGATTCACTCCCCCTTCCGCTTGGGAGAGGTATGTTCAATTCTAAACAGTCTATTCTAGATAAACCTGCATGGGAATTAATGCCCTGTACGTCATGCTCGCTGTCAGCACTGAGGCACTGCCACATCCTGTACATATTCCAGTAAAACGTCAACACTTGAATGCACTTTGTCATACATGACATAAAAACTGTTTCTACTATATTTGTGCCTTACAGCCATCTCCTATATTAAATGGCTCTACAGTCAGAATTTATTAGCTTGTACATTTTAAATTCCAAGCCATAAACCTGATTTGAAGCCTACCATTACAATTTAATGAGACCCTGCATTACAAACACATGAGTTCCCTTAAACTCGGTTCTATTCACGTCCCGCCAATCACTGCACAGTTACAATGGGATGCGTGCTCGAGCTTCCTGAGAATGAAGGTCTTGGTATTCAGGATCATAAACGACAAACGTTTCTTCATCCTGGACTTTTGCATGTTAACAGAAATGGCATGAATTTACTACCGACAGAAACCATCACTGATAAATTCTCACTTAACTCACCCCTGAACATTTCTTCCTGTCCATGTAAGGTGCAGTTGGGGCTGCTTTCACAGATTATTGGGCTGATCTTGATTAATGGCCATTGGGCTGTTGTTGCGATACAGACCTGGCCACTCCGCTGTTAGTAAAGCAGCCAAGTAATAACTAAACAGCAGCAATTATTAGTCTTTGTTTGAAGCATTGCTATTTATGTGCAACTCAAAGCTGAGAGCACACGGAAGAAATATGATACACACAGCCTTCAAGAAGACAATGTAAAGCTTACCCAAGTGGTGAAAGCAGCATTAAAGCCGGAGAACGGCGAAAATGCGTTAAAACGTGCTTCTATAGCAAGGGGTTTGTGTGTATTTTTAAAACATATTCTGAATAAACCGTTCCCCATCACAACCGTACAAACTAGTTCAATTCAAGGCTACTGAACCAGACCTTGTTTAAAGCAGAATGTGTATTACATCTCCAAGACTAGAGATTAGGGAAAATAATAATAATTTTATATACTCAAAGTGTGATTTAACACTAAAAACAGATCGCTTGATTTCACTTGTAACATACATGGCTCTTGCTTAGACAACTGAATGCGGGGGGAAAAAGCTCTGATGTCGTTTAGCGTCAGGTTTGTGTGATTTAACTCTAATCTGAGACCGTTAAAAGCGTGACTGACAGCAGACAAGACGGTGAGCCACCATCTCTTCTTTCCATACTGAAGAAATATCAAACAATGGCTTTGAAGAGAAAAGTCAAAAGAGCAAAACCTAAAGCAGTGGTATTTTCACTCTAAATGTGAAAGTATGATACAAAGCAGCAGGCGCAAAGAGCAGCACACTGATGATGCACAAACGTTAAAAATGAAAACATACTACACTGTTGACCATTAAAGTTCATGAAAGGGACAGCGGTAAAATAGGTGTAGTTTCACAAGGCCGGTTTAATTTCATGAAGCCTGTGGCATTTTGGCTTTATAAGATTAAATAATGAGGCAAAATCTGAGAGATTTAGTGCAGTTTACTTAAAGATTCAGAAATTTCAAGTTTCTTGTATTGTTTGTAATTGGTTAAAGTAGTTACTCTGATTGTAACAGGGAGTAATCATTAGATTAGCCCAAGACAAGAAAGTGAGTTGAGTAAGAGATGTGAAATGTTAAGTATGTTTAAGCTGAATCATCAGGTTGTTGCTTAATTCACAAGCGTATCAATAGTTAAACTATTGTTTTTTGCAGCCCTCTCTCATACTGAAAAGGCACAGATAATACACTTAAAGAATAATACATCATCCTGCAGTCTTTCTATCGATATATGTTTGAAAATCTTTGCCCCTCCACTTCCCTCCAAACATTCTGTGATAAGAGATATAAAGTTTTCAGTAAGCTTTTCAATAATTTAACTGAGGTTGTCCTTTAAGTGTGTGCCTGTGTACACACACACACACACACACACACACACACACACACACACACACACACACACACACACACACACACAGGTTTTAGAGCAGCTTGTAGATACATGTGAAGATTAAGAGCTGTTCATCTGGACAGCCACATTAACTGAATTCATTAACGCAGCTCCATCGCTGTTTTTACGACATTACCTTCTTTCCAATCAGCTTCTTCCTCAGGAATTCTCTGGCCTCGAACATGTAGGGGATGTCATAAAGAGGACGGAAGCGCTTGTCCTTGTCCTTATTCTTCTCCTATGGAAAAGAAAAGGGAGAAAGGTGGTTAAGATGAAAAGAAGAAACAAAATTAAAAAAAAAATGTTTCCAGCCATTTATTTTCCAAGCCATAAAACCAAAAATTCCACTCAAATTCAGGTTATGCACAAATTCGAAACTCAAGACACAAACCTGGTCCAAAAGCAGAACTGTCCTGCTGCTACAGTGCGTAGTGTGCGCACAACAGGAAGAGGTTTTGGGGGGTTTTTTGACAGTAAAACTAATCCACATTTAACATGAATATAAGAAGGATGAGTTACTACCCAGGCTAAAACAGGGGGACTGTCCAGGCTTGTACTAAAGCGTGCAGGTAATTGAGTACACATGTGGGTGTAGGATCTGGTTCAGCCTGGGCCACACAAGTTACTCGAGTTAAAGATACATTAATATTTATGTGGGAATGTTCTCTGCCTTGCTAAGGCCCATTCAGATTTAAGACTATACACACACACACACACACACACACACACACACACACACACACACACACACACACACACACCAAAAAAAAAAAAAGTATCGCTTTTTGTTATCAATTGTAATACGAGAGAAACACACACGCACTAATATATATTATATATATATATACATACATACATACATACACACATATATATATATATATATATATATATATATATATATACACACACACACACATACACACATACACACATATATATACACACACACACACACACACACACACACACACACACATATATGAAGAGTTTAAATAAACTAATATTGTCAGAATGTACTGAGGCTTTGTAGAGAGCATGTATCCGCCACTAGGGGGCTCCCTCCTGCTACTGTACTCATACAGTACACCCGGTGCACGTAACCTGATGCATCACCCCAGTCAGGTCACTGACGCTTTCTGGGCATGCATGATTAGGCAGGGAGATGCGCATGTGTAATGGGTGCGCAGAAAGCTTGTTTACGATACAGTTACAACATTTCATTTGTAATCCGTTAGTCTTTGTCCTCCTGTGGGAAGCCCGATACTGATACTGTGTGTGCCGTATAAGAACTAAAGTCTTCTTTAAAGCATGCTATCCCCATTTTGTGGGACAATAAATAAACGCCTGCTTAGCTGTTTCTTGGTCAGCGGTCTGTTGCATCATCAGTTAATATTTACGCGAGAGTGATTAAAAGGTCTGAAGTTGATCTCACAAGTTTCTGAAGTTAAGGTTCACAATCACACACACCACCAAAAAAATTAGGCACGTCAAGTCCTAATTGTGAGCACAGTGAGCTCTTTCTGCTGGTAGCACAAAATCTAGCAGGTCAAGAGCTTCAGCTAATGTTCACATGAAATGTCAGAATGAAGAAAAAGTGTGATCTCTGTGTGATCTCTTGATGTGTTTTACATTCCGAGATGCTTTTCTGCTCACCACAGTTGCACAGTGAATATTTGAGTTACTATAGACTCCCTGTCAGTCTGCAGATCCTCCGCTCACAGGAGGGTTGTTTTTTGCTCCATTCTGTATAAACTCTAGAGACTGTTGTGTGTGAAAATCCCAGTAGATCAGAAGTTTCTGAAAAACTCAAAGCACCACATCTGGCACCAGCAACCACGCCACGGTTACAGTCACAGAGATCACACTTTTTCTTCACTCTGATGTTTGATGTCAACATTAACTGAAGCTCTTGATCTGCATCTGCATGATTCTATACATTGTGCTGCTGCTACATGATTGGCTGATTAGATAACTGCATGAATGAGCATAATAAAGTGGATGGTGAGTGTACACTAGTATAAAATACAAACACAAGCAAAAGATACAACATAACTGACTCAGAGTTATAACTTGCACGTATATTGTCTATTGTAGGACAAATACAATCTAACTGATGTGGAGTAAATACATTACACTGATATCTTCCTGCGTCTCTACACATCCTGGTCATGGCTGCACTATTTCTTCATGCCAGATCATGTTTCTGACTGGCAGATGGTGAAATATATTATCCTGTGGGACAAAGTTTTATTCTACTCTTGCGTTACGTGCTGCTAGTTACGGCATTCCTTATGTTTCTTATTTTATAACTCCTCTCAGTAGACATTACACCCTGAATGAGTCTTAACTGTTCGAATCAAGCCATTTCCCTCAAAACACATCAGTGACGGTGATGGGTCACATTCTTCATGCACTCGTCAATTGTAAATTTACATCAAAGCACTAAAAATGTCGTCTTAAATTAGGATAATCTGTCCAAATACTAAAATACATGTACATGTGATCTGGATTTATATTTTCAACCTCAGAAACTCAAATTCTAATCTCAGAGCCTTCATGTGCAAGTACAGACTGCATAATGCAGAAAAATGATTTCTTGTGCTGGGAACACGCCGATTCCTGCAATTTAATAATTATTTATTTATTAAGATATATTTAAGTGATGCAGAAAAAAATGATGATCTAAAATTTTCTACATTTTATGGAGGCCATTAGGAGTAGCACTAACAACTGCCTCCAGTCTATCCTGTACCTCCAAGCTGAACAAGAAAGACAACACCAAACTTGCAGGCTAGCCCTGCCAAGTAAACTTTCTTCCTACTGTGTACGCCGTGTGTGTGTCAGGCTGATGCTTATTTACAGCTAGGAACCAAAACTGCCTCTTGCTCAAACAGCCTCGCACGCTGGTGGAGTTTAAAAACACTGTTTGCTTTCATCAATGCAATCAAGATTTTTTTTTTTTTTTAAAAAGGTGATATTTAGATCTGATGTCTCGCATCTCACCAGACGGACTCTTGTGGAAAAGAGTGCACTGGGCCTGAAGCACACCAAACTCTGCAGTCTCTTGGAAACGAAGAAGTCATGAGAAACAGCATTTATTTAA
Source organism: Pangasius krempfi (assembly GCA_037576825.1). Taxonomy (NCBI): domain Eukaryota; kingdom Metazoa; phylum Chordata; class Actinopteri; order Siluriformes; family Pangasiidae; genus Pangasius; species Pangasius krempfi. Next base: position 18,980,112 of record CM074991.1, on the reverse strand, counting down.
AAATAAAGAATGGTGCTCTCTGCATCAGCAAAGTATGTATCTGACAGCCTAGTCCCAGTGGACTTAGTGACAAGCACACAAACCCAACAAGACTGGGACTCTCTCACACACTCTCTCACACACTCTCTCTCACACTCTCTCTCACACTCTCTCTCACACTCTCTCTCACACTCTCTCTCACACTCTCTCTCACA
>CM074991.1:18958545-18973525 GCA_037576825.1 Pangasius krempfi | reverse complement strand
TGTGGGGTTTTGTGGGGTTTGTGTGAGTCTGTGGGGTTTTGTGAGTTTTGTGTGAGTCTGTGGGGTTTTGTGGGGTTTGTGTGAGTGTGGGGTTTTGTGGGGTTTGTGTGAGTCTGTTGTGGTTCAAAGCAAGAGCAGAGTTGAGTTCCAGAGTGCTACATATTTTTCACGAATGACACTTGAATGTGATTAAATGATTATTAAGGAGCAGCAATAAGTTCGACACACACACTCACTGTCCACTTGTTTAGGAACACCTGCACCTGCCTGCCTTTTAGCTGCATTTATTGCACATTCGTATACACATACAAGTAGCTTTAATTCCAACCTCAGGGTTTAAGAAGCCCTGCAGTAAACACCTGGGAATGCCGTTAGATACCTGAACGAAGCTGGATACCCGAGACTCGCGTTAAGACACATGATTTCCCGTTACTAGGAGACGGCAGTAATGAAAGAAACAGATTTTGCACTTGACTGGTTCAAGAGGTCAGCAAGTACAAAGCAGCTTCCCCCCACTCCCCATGAAACTATTAGTCTCTATTAGTTGGTCCATTTAATTAGTGTTAGTTAATTCATGAATATCCAGCCACTGCTTATTTTACACACACACACACACACACACACACACACACACACACACACACAGCCTGATTTTTTTCCCCCACTGGCTATCAGCTGGATGTATGAAAGCTCAAGTCACTGACCAGCATGAGCTACTGGACCGGAGTGTAACAGACTGACCGTTCTGCGGCCCGCAGTTTCTCTGCTCCCTGGGTGTACACAGCCATGGACCAGTCCACACAGCGAGCAAAGCCCTCCTTCAGCAACAGCTCTGTGATGTTCCCGTTCTGCACAACACACAGTCGCATTAAACACATTAAACACAACAACTGGTTGGATATCTGAACATAATTCATTCAATGATTCGATATGGACAAAATTGAGTATTAGAAAAATTTACATGAATACAAAATGAGAAAAATGAACTGCAACATGGGTTCTTGTGTAACTACAGACAAATAGGTAGATTCCACTTGATTCAATTCAATTTTATTAGTATTTTTTAATTCACTTTTAACAACAGACAGGCAGGAAGCAGCTTTAGAGAAATCCAGATGTAGATATAGATCCCTAATGAGCAAGACACAGGTGACAGTGGCAAGGACAAACTCCCTGAGACAACATAAGGAAGAACAGACTCCAAACAGGAGCAGGATTATAAAATCATCACGTTCTACAGGTGCAGAAGAGCAAAGTGCACCAAGTGTGTTTAAAACCTGTTCAGCATGGCCACATCGCGAATAAGAGTCCCGGGATGAAGACAGGAGAGGCTTTATGATTGTAGCAGCAAGTTGTATAAGGCAGAAATCCATTATCCAGGTAAAACTATCTACTGCAACAAAGGCAAACCTTGAGCATAAACTGGTTGGGGGAAGTAGAAATCTTTAGGGTGTCCATGTAGGACTTTCCGCAGGCACAGAGGGTAAGTGCAGAAAGCTCCACGCAGAAGTAGAGCATCAGGATAAATCAGGCAGATCCAGAGGGCGAGAGGAGCCGCACACCAGTGTATCAGGATCCGGCAGAGACACCACATCAGGCAGCTGGAGTACACATACAGCTCGGCAGGAAGGGGGGGCAGATTAGGCAAGCACTTACTCTACAGTGGTTTAAAAGTGTGTACGTAGTGATCAGAGTGCAAGTGGGGACTCGGTCATTTCTAACTATAACAGCAGACCTAAAAGGAAGAGCCAGAAAGGAACATACACCTGAGGGCACTCTGGGACAAAAGTCCACCATCAAAAAACCTGAGTGACTGTGTGAGGCTACAGCATCAAAACCTCCAAACTGTAGTTTATAAAAAAACAAAACACCATCATTTAAGGTCCTAATAAAGGACCTGCACCTGTCACCCATACTATTGTCCATCTATACTAATGCGACTAATGCGAATTAGTATACATTAGTATACTGATGATAAGGCTATGGTGGGTCTGCTGAAGGAAGGGGACCCAGACAGAGAGATGTTTTAGAAGACGTTTTAGAAACGTTTCTGTTCCACAAGCTGCTGCGCCTTGATAAATTCTTAATTTAAATGTCTCTTTGTGGGAACCTGAAAGCATTACATAAGCAATGTATTTATTTCTACCTCATCACTTCATGACATGACAGCTCCTTTATGTTCCTATGTCTTAGGTCTAATCTGAATCATGTCTTCAAGTGCGTGGGTGCATGTGGTACACTACGCAACACTATGATGTATCATTTTGTTCAATATGAGGGTCTCAAACACTATATTCAAAAGGCTACATAATAAAATAGGCTATTTTATTAGCTACTCCTAATATTACATGAGGTGAAAAACATTTAAACTAAATCACACTCCCACCTCTGAAAAAGTAACTTCCTCTTTCTCTCTCAGATCAGGAGAAGTGAATCTAGCTCCATGCCAGTGAATGGTGTGGCTTGTTTTTGGTGCCTAATGTGTGCAAGGAGACTGAGGTGCCCTGAATGGCCTGTTCCTTAGTGGGGTGCAAAGGACCCAGTAAACCAAAGAAGCCAGTGTCCTGATGTCTCCGTCTATCTGCATACATCTCAGCATGCCGGTGGCACCAAAGAGAGGCCGAAGGGTAAAACCTGAACTCTTTACCCTGCATGTCCTTGGAAGGCAGACCTTATAAAGTATCGGTGTTCTGGGGAAATGGAGCATGGTGGTTCTCATCACTGAAAGGGAGGGTACTCGCAACAAGTTCAGCCTCCTCATATTTAGCTTTGAAAGCTTTGTAAATGATGGAATACGGAACTGGGCTGCGGTTACCTAAAGCTCCATATGGCGTGTAAGTAGCATGCGCATGTGTACAGGGAAAGGCGGAAAAAGGGGGAAAATGGCTGTATGACTGCGGTATTTATGATGGCTGCATAATGTTGGGATCACAGTCATCTCTTTGGTTTCATAAGACATGAATCAAGTGGACCTCAAGATGAAGCACAAACAACCTGCCCTCAGCCTACCTGAGGAGACAGTCTGTGTACGGGGGTCATTTTAGAGAAGTCCGAATTTATTACGCGTGTTCGCACACGAGGCTGTCGTTGATCTAAGACTAACTAGACCACTGAAACTGACCAACACCCTTAGACAGAACGGAGGAGGTGAAGACTGAGAAGAATGGCGTTTTTAGGAGAGATAAGGGTGTTATACCGGGTGGAGGATGGTACCCAGGATAATCTGGTTGGGGCAGGACTCCAGAATGATCTGCACATCTCTCTGCAGCAGACGGGACTCGGTGAAGAACTTTGCCTCAGCTGCAAACGGCTCTGGTGTCTCTGTTCCGTCAGCTTCCCGTTTGAACGTTGGACACTAAGGGGGGAAAAAAAAAAAAAGATGAAACAGATGAATGCTATGATGAAATCTCTCTATGCTGACAGGAGTGGTCTTTCCCATCTCTGTACACTTCTACACAGACCAGGGACAAATTAAAGGGAAAAAAAAAAAATCAACTGGTTCAGGCTGACAGGAAGGCAGCAGCAATGCAAATAAACACTCTTTTAGAAGAAAAGTATCTCAGAATGCACATCAAACCCTGTATATATAGCACTGGTGAGTATATGTGTATAACCAGTAATCCTGCTTATTCACACAATTATCCAATCAGATCTATAAAAATGTATGAAATTGAAATGCTTTTTTGCTCCTATTTGTAAGTACAAAAGCAAAAGACATTGTGTGTGTAAAGTGGATAAACACATAACCATATGTGTGGAAGGATAGGAAAGAGCCATAGTGTATAAAAGAACATTCATTTCCCCTCACTGTATATAAAATCGGTTTTGTACGCCACTCTTAAGTAGAGATCATTTCTCACCTTGATTCCAGACAGCATCACAGTGACCAGGTAGTAATCAGGCAGCAGGAGAGCTCGCACAACACTACCATCACGGACATGTTCAATAATGGCTGTGTGTGTGAGAAAGGGAGAGAGATGAAGAAGAAAGGTTGTTTTATTTCGTAGTCAGATTATCCTACCACCAAGAGCATGAAATTCAAGCTTAAAAACCAAGTGGGTTCACAAAACAGCAGGTGAAAGAGCTGCGATTACACTCTAAATTAACAGAGGAATTTTTTTTTTTTTTTTAACCCCGATCAAATCCTATTACATGTGCAGAGTCGAGAGTGAACTACTGTTACTACATAACCCAATCTATCAACAGGAACATCTGTGTTTCAGAAACAGCCAACCATGAGTGGAAGGTTAGAGCAACCTCGCAAACAAGAAAATCCTAGCAGGCAGAAAGAAAAAACCCCAAAAAAAACCAAAACAAAACAGAATTTTACCACAAAAACACATGCGCATGTGCTCCATGTCAGATGTTCCTCGTGATAAACTGCCTATAACTGATAATAGTGAACTGTGTTCATAGACGTGGTCTTGGTTTATTAGCAGTATATATATATATATATATATATATATATATATATATATATATATATATATAAAAAGACAAAGCAAATCAATTAACTTTTCTTTGCCCAAAAATAAATAAAATCGTCTACATACTGTAAAACATTAAAAAACGATACACAGCACAATCCACTTCCAGCCTCTTCTCTCGACACAGAAATGGGAAAAAAACATTTGGCCTGAATGAAGCTTTATCTGAGAAAGCAGAGGCTGTCTCTTGTACTGCCACAGCAAGGGGGTCAAAGACCACCAAAGCTAGGGTTGTGTGATTTAAGAGATTTAAGATATCCCTACACAATAGTACATTGCCGCGACATCCAGTGACATTCAGCACTGATTGTGTTATATTACCAGACATTACACACTTCACATAGGAGCTCTGCAAGACCACCAGCCTTATTGAGCACTAGTGTTAGGGAGTAAAGGCGTAATGTTTTTTTCTATTTTGGTATTGGCTAATATTTTGGCGACATCGGGTTGCTTCTGGCAGACTGGACAACGCTGCTCCAAAATGAAATCACAGGTAGTCACTGTGGGAAGAAAAGGAACTCATGGCTCACCATTAACTGGTTTCTGGTGCAAGGAATCCACAAAATTGCGGGGGTTCTCAATGCTGTATTTGAGGTCTCGAATTGTGTGCGCACCTCCACCCTCAGACCACTGGCCTTTCTTAGCAGCCTTTGCCTGGTCCTCCAAATCACACAGTCTGGCCTGCTCAGGGCTGACACACACACACGTTTTATATTTGCTTTGGGGAATAGCATTGTTAAGACATAAGTAACAAAGTTCATCTAAATACAATTCAATCAATCACACACCAAAAGCTTACCATCATAAAATGCGCACTATAGGAAACAAACACATCCACTATTTTCCATATGTTTACATGCATTAAGGGAAGAAGAGACACAGCAATAGGAGCAGTCTTCCGTTTGGAGGAAATGTGTAATATTTTCTTACGGAGAATCAAATAACACAGACGTGTGACTGGCTTCTTCCTTGACACGTGGTTGTACGGAACCAGTGTGGAACATGCATGTAAGCTAGCACGCACAAAACACACACGTCTTACTTTGTGCCTCTGATACCCTCTCTGCGGACTGTGGCGAGGCCCTCAGCAACCAGCGACTCCGCAATGTTCTCTCCTGATGTGTCTGAGGGTCAAATCATAAACAGCGAAATCACAACAATGAAAATACAACGAATAATTCTAACTGTTCTCAGGCAGCACGATTCATTTTCAGACTGAGCAGGGATCACGTACTAGATAGGACAGCATAGGGCATGTGGATGGGCTACCAAAACCACTACTGACTCCTTAGCCAGTCCATAAACCTACGATAGCAATTCCGAACTATACTCCGAACGGGAAATCTGTCACTACATACATCTGCTCTGCTGCTGTATAGCCACACTCACCACTACCTCCTTCTACCTCTCTCTCTCTCCCTCCCTCTACCTGTGTCACTGACTGCCTGATGAAGTCAGTAGCTCTCAACATTCATATCCATTTTCTCTCTTGAGTACTGCTTAATATAAAAGTAAAGAGACACGATGCTCCTTACCCTTTCCCAGGTACACCACTCCATACTCCCTCCCCTGCTGGGTTTTATTTTCCACAGTGAAGCACACCTCTTTGCCAATCATCTTTTTGCGCAGGAACTCGCGAGCCTGGAAAGCCCAGGGCTGCAGAATACACACAAACACAGGACACCCAGTAATCAAGCTCTAATGTCTACAAAGCACAAGAGCGAGTCATCCATGAATTTATTCATTTCAGACTCGTGGTTAAAAAAAGTTATTTCTCAGTTAAAAAAAAAAAAAAAAAAAAAATTGCATCCAGATAGCACCTGGCTTGCAATTATTAAGTTTATAAAAGCTTTATTGAGACTATAACAGAACTATGAGATTTCATGCACACCTCATCTGGGGTGTCCTTCGTATCAGGCTGGCTCTGGGTGGCTCGGCGGGCGAGGGCACCAGCACGCACGTTGCTGAGGTTGATCTGTCGCTCCGGAGGAGGGCCACCTCGTGGCTGGCCTCTTACAATGATGGCACATCCAGACAGGACCTAAACAGACAGGACCTCTCATTAAGGTAACATCACTATGATCAAATTATTATACAGTATAATCCTGATCTCATGAAAGAGCAACGTCAAGACTGGTTACAAAGACGTCACAAATCAGAAGCCAGTGCAAATGATTGAATTTCTGCAACAGCAGCAGTTAAGCTGCATCCTGAGAGCAAGAAGGAACATCTCTCTGATTTATAAGATGCTTCTGGCAATTTAGACTAAAGAGATATATCCACGACTCAGCTTATTTCCATAGATATGCTGTATCAAGTTAGCGGTGGAAATAGTGATAATACTCAAATAACAAAAAAACACCATTTAAGCTAAAACCAATGAAGAATAATTACATAAGACTCAGAACTGTTGCCAAATGTTCAAAATCCTCCAATGAAGCAAAATTCAATTCAACTGAAAATCAGACAATTCAAATCTTTAGCAGTCCAGATGGATGAAAAGCAAGCAGTCCTAATCTACACTAGTGGCTTCATTTGCCACCAGGGATACATGTGGTCCACCACACAAACCACATCATTCAATAAATCCCACACTTTGTGTAGAAAAGTTCTTAATTTATGCACATACACATCACTAATAAATGAGGTACTGCTTCCCGTTCACTTTTAGTGTTTCATTTGGGGGAAAAAACCCAAAAAAAACTCAAAATTCCGAATTATTTCCAATTATGGAATTTGGAAAAATATGGAATTATCCTATAATTCTTAATTAATATAGTACAACAGCATGAAAGTTATGTTATGAGCACCGAGAAGCTTATCTTCAGGAATCTAATATTGGGACTGAGCCGGACTGATCTGCCCCTCTCTGCCCCTCTCGGTCCGGCCCGGCCCCTCTCTGCCCCTCTCGGTCCGGCCCAGACCGAGAGGGGCAGAGAGGGGCAGAGAGGGGCCAGGCCGGACCGAGAGGGGCAGAGAGGGGCAGAGAGGGGCAGAGAGGGGCCGGGCCGGGCCGAGAGGGGCAGAGAGGGGCCGGGCCGGGCCGAGAGGGGCAGAGAGGGGCCGGAGCGAGCTGGACTGAAGGTGTACCTCTCTGCCCCAGCCTGCATGTCACAGTGAGGGGAACTAGCTAGCAGAATCACAGGCGCACTTTGCCCTAAGACCAGCGTGAGGAACAAACCTGAGCATTTATTTAGCGAAGCGCTACACAAGCAACAAACCAGGCAGAGGGGACTACAGCGTGTTTCTAGGAACCAGGCAGAGGGGACTACAGCGTGTTTCTAGGAACCAGGCAGAGGGGACTACAGCGTGTTTCTAGGAACCAGGCAGAGGGGACTACAGCGTGTTTCTGAGAGAGGCTCCTGCTGCTCACCTCAGCAGCTAAACTCCAGCGCAGCACTAACCCACACGAATCACTGCCTCATCTGAGCTGACTCTGAGAAACGGTCACTGTTAGTTCCAGCATTTATTTGCTTATCTCAGCCGATATACACCAACATGCACATATTAGGGCATTTTAAATGTGTCCTTTTTTTTTAAACGAATTAAGGAGATAGCTATGCTTCATAAATAACCGTGTGGCTAACAGTAGGACTTTAGGGCTAACAGCTGCAGTGTCTGGCTAAAAGTTTCCACCATGAAAACACAACACACAGTAAGTGCAGCCAGTACTGAGGCGACACAGAGCGGAGAACTTTACATGATCCATATGCTCATACCATTTTCACAATCCCTCTCTGCAGCGCCGGAGCCTGAGCCGCGCTGCCCTGGACCTGTGCAGACACTGAAGTGGCCATGACCGCCTTCTCCGAAAACAAATCCTACAGGAAGAAAAACGGCTTTAGAACCGATAGTCTTGTGAGACTGTAGCTTTTTTTAAGCCAACGAGGCAAGGCTGAGCACAGTGAATCAAGACCTGCTTCCCCGGAAGAGCATGCAAACGTGCAAGGGATGTACACGTCGAAGAATTCCACTTCCGGGGTCAGACTCAGAGGCGCGCGCTCATAGGACGACTTCACCCTTACGTAGCCAAGTCGAACAACATCCGGGTCATTTAACAGGGCGACACGTCAGCATAGATTTTAAAAAAGTTTAAGATAACGGAACGCATGAGCGCAATAATTTAGTTACCTGAGCATATAAAAGCCCTACTTTAAAATGAGTGGTCTATGTTTATTAAATTGCAAAATAAAAATTAAGCCAAAAGTCAAACTGTCCAGTAGAAGAACGGTGGAGTTAAAACAATGAAACAATGTAAATATTGTTAATATAAATATTGTTAAAAATAATTACCACCACCACTAATAATAATAACAATAATAATAATAATAATAATAGAAAAATGCTGAGTGAGTTCCTTGGCATGACTAAATGGTTGCTATGGTATCGCACGTGGTTGCTATGAGGTTGCTAAGTGTTTCTAAGTTCCTGAGAAACATGGATTTGCGCTTAAGCACACGTCAGCCTTCAGGGCATCAGAGCCCTGTCCTGAACCTGCCCTGCAGGACCTGTGGACTCCATCTCCCCTGTGCTCCAGCTGTAGGAATAAATGAAGCCCTGCTGAGCAATGAGGCAGCACTGGAGCACAAACACACACAATTTGAATCCTGTGTGTGTCCTTACACCAATAAAATGTCAAATGGTTGCTAATTACATTGCTAAATTCTGACTATGACCTAATTACCACATTATACAAAACCAGTTAAAGCCACGGTTAGATGCAGTTATCTCCATCACTCAGTCAGGGTTTATGAAAGTACACAATATTTAACACAATGTTCAATTTATTCTAGATCTTTTAAACTAGCTTGAATTAGTTACTGAGTCACAACATTGTTGAAGGTATGGATATGTTGAGCATTACTCCTACTCCAGCCATGGGTGAAACCACACAGGCCTCCTTTGGGCTCAGTGGAGCTGACCAGTCAGCTCAGCCGTTCGTCCCTCTCTCACCAGTGATTATGGGGCACATTACTATGACACCCGTGAAGAACGCATGCTGTCTCATTGCCTTTACACACACCAAAGTCTGCAGAGTCAGTCTATGAATGGCATTAAGAGTACTCTCACTGATACAGTGATACGTGCATTATATTTATAATGAAGATTGCCCAAGCAAGGCCAGTAATGGTCTCCCAGCCTTATGACTAGGCCAGGACCCTTCCCCACCACCACACCACTTTTTTTGTTTCTTGGTAAACTTGTCCAGAAGGGCAATGCATGATGCATCTACAACAATGTGTTCACTGAAGACTGCAGATGTCCTATGCTTCTTAACACTGGGTCAGAAGTTGACTGGGTCAGAATGTGTGATATGTTTTCTGATATTACCCAGTAGTAGTCCCTGCATTTGGCATCCCCATTTGGCTTGTGATCGTGAAAGGACAGAAGCTTGAATGCTCACAAGCCTTCTTCTTCCAGCCTGCTTCACCCAGCTTATGTGTTGATTCAGAATGTGACCAATTGTGCCATTCAGGTGTTACCCCACACAGTGTTATAAGCACATTTCAGGACTTCAGACTTTTGCTTCTAGTGATTGGTGAGCCAACAAGCTCGCTCTCACTCTTATCAAGAGGGTGTGTTCTTCACACCCGAAAAGGATTATTTTGGCACATTGACCTCAGTCGGTAGGAGGAAATGATCATGTATGGTATTATCTCAGAGCACAAATTCCACCCCTAGTGTTAATGCTTTGAGGCTGATATAAAGCAACAGCTAGACTGACTAAAGATGTGCCACTGTACATCAACTCAATCACTTGTTCCACTATTTTGAGCGCATCTTCTCTATGAACTCCTATAATTGCGGTGTCCCAGACCTCTACATGATGTACATTCCTGATCGAAATGCATCACCAACCTTTGCTTGCCAGTACCCTCTAGCTGCTTACGAGTCCATCCAAGAAATTTTGGACTGGAAATAATTCATAAATATAATTCATTCTACAACTCCCCATTATGCTCATTTCCATTTTTTGGCCTTGTACACAAGCTTCAGTATTTTAAATCTGATGCAAGCAGCTACAGGAAGCCAGTGGGGGAGGTTAAAACAAGTCTTGCAGCTGCATTCTGGATCAATTGCAATGGTTGGATGGTGAACAGAGGCAGACTTGTTAGGAGCGATTTGTAGTAATCAAATCTTGAGATGACAAAGGACTGAAGAAGCATCTGACAGGAAAGCCTGGATACTCCTGATGTTGTAGAACTTCTGATGTTAAAAAACTTGCACTATCGAGTCAGGTTAGCGATGCGAGACAAGAAAGGTAGCTGGTAGTCAAGAAATACCCCAAGTCTGTGTGCACTGTCAGATGATGTGATCTGAATGTTGTCCTGGAAGATGTGGGGATGCATCTCCAGAGATAGACAGCAGCTGAGTCATGCTGAGATTTAGTTTCAGATGATGAGCTGGCATCAGCTCTCTCCTTGTCTGATCTAAGCAGTAGTATGTGTGTCTAAGGAAGAAAAGGAGAGGATGGGTTTGCAGAGGAGTGTCATCAGCATAGCAGTGGTATGAAAACCCATCTGAAGAAATGACCTCACCAAGAGAGCGGGTGTAGAGGGAGAACAGAAGAGGACCCAGCACTGAGCTGTGTGGGACACCAGTGGAGTGTGTGCATGGAGCAGCTGTGCATCCCCCCACGTCTCCTGATATGACAATTCCTTCAAGTAAGAAGCAAACCACCTCCATGCTGTGCCACAAATTCCAAGACTCATGAGAATGGAAAGTCTTGTGATTGACTGTGTCGAGAGCTGCTGAAAAGTCTTTAGCTCTGTGTAAACCTGGGTAAAGAGAAATATGGCTGGAATGAGGAGATTGGAGGTCAGCATGCTCAGAAAGGGCAGAACTGGTTGGTAGATCTGAAGCTCCTTGCAGACTTTAGTGTAAGGAGATGCACTAAGTCAAGCAGAATGGATGTCTACAGTCAGTAGAAGTCCAGTGCAGTTACTTTGCTGCCACATGAGATGCTATGATACTGCTTCTTACCATCTCTTCCAAGAATGGTACTGACTGTAGCTATTGTCTCAGTCAGTCCAGACAAGACTTCAGAAATGAAGTCCCACTTCAAAAATCTATTTTTTTTGGACTGTTAGTACTACACTGCTAAAGAACTGTATATCTTAAATGAACATGATGTAAGATGTTTTTTTCCCCAATAAAGTTACAATAATAAAAGAGAGCAGTCACAGTCTACAAATGGTGGTACCTCAGATCTACATTAAATACAGCTGACCAGGCATCAAGAGGATTGAAAGTGGAGGATTTCATCCAGAGTAAGACATGCATACAAAGCCCAAGTGCAGCATAATTACATGTTGACAAAATTATGCAAGAAATCTTCATGCAAATTCATCTGTCAGGTGAGTCATCTCAAAGTGTACACGGTGCAGAAAGCTCAAACCAGAGGAGCAAAAACGGCTCTTGCCAGAAGGCTAGGTGTTGCCCGATCAGCCATCCTTCCCCAACATGGCGGTTAATTGTTTTGGGCCCGTGGAGGTCAAACAATACTGAGTGTTTTTCACTAGTTTAACAATCGCTGTTCATATTGCAGTTGCACGCAGGATGGACACCAATTCTTGTTTTAATAATTTTTGACTCGGATAGTATTTAGTAATTGATTATGCTCCCTGCATACACAGTTATGGGCTGGTTATGTAATAGATCTTGTGTGTTCTAGATATAACCCATTATACAGCTATAGTCACTAAAGGAACGTCACTCAGTTTTCACTCACAAAACAGGCTTTGCACTTGAATAGACTGAAGCACACCTCTGTGTGTGTGTGTGTTGCAGCAGATTTTGTAGCACTGGGGTGCACCTTCTGAATATTCAATTTTATCTATTATAAAATTTTCTATTTTATCTATTTTTATAATGACTTTTGTTGTATTGAAAATTCTGAAGTACAGCTGTGTTGACTGTTTGGTGAGAAAATTTCCATGAATAAACAATAATGTATTTATTTCAACATTAGTGCAATTTAACATGCCTAGGTGAAAGGTCTGTTATGGGTGAAGAGATACTAAGCCCATATGTTAGTTTACTGACCATAATATCGATTACGTGTCACTTACATCAGTATCGCAAGATTTCTTGCTGTAAGCGCTTCTTATGGAAACCCTTCTAAATAGCCTATTGGCATGGATGAGACATCTGTTCGTATGCAAGACTCACATGCAACAGGAATTCTCAAGTTAGAGCCATTGAGTTTTCTTGCTCCCTTACATTCTCCTTGTGTGTGTGAGTAAGATGGCTTACATTCTATATCAGCTTTCTTGATGGCTAGATTGAAGCAAATGATATTTCTCTGCCCATAACTTTTCTGAACTGTATTTAATTTAGGTTTGGGGCCACCACTTGTAACGAGCACAAAACATACTCTTTTCAACTCGTAAATACAAAAAGATAACAAAAGCCCACCATTTTATTTCAACAAAGCCCTCTCCCCACCAACTGCTTCCATATTGTTACATATTTAATTCAATATTGTTAATAAAACACATCAAAACTTATCTATATCTGAATCTGATCAGAGAATCAGCTCACGCTGAATTGGCCTGTGGGGTGGAGGAGTATTTTCTGTGATTTCTTGCACGTGCAAATATCTTAAATGTTATAAACACGCATTACGAATGTATATGTTTGTTAATAAAGATGTAGTTTGTTAAACATGAGTTCTGTTAATCCACCTCTACCCTTTTACAGTTTGAATTCTGGATTTTTACCGACACATCAGAGCAACACAGTCGGCTACAGACTGAAATTCACCTGTGCGCTGTTTAGATTATGGACATACACTGCAAATTAAAATATGCATTCTTTTATTTTAAATATCCACACGTTGCCAGTGTCAGGTGTAAAGCCCACTTTGTTTAACATGACAGTATGTTGGATGCAGCACCAATGAGGTGTAAATTGGGCTTAAGAGTTGCTCCAAACTGAATGAAGGCTAATGAAACGTTAATAATAATAATAATAATAATAATAATAATAATAATAATAATAATAATCTGACATATTTAATAGTTATTAAATGTCATAAACAAATACCAGAAGAAAGGTTAAAATATAGCTGGTAAAAATTGACCCCATCCGCATCTCAGGCATTCCCATGTGAGGTTGCAGCCCCAAGGCTAGGAACCTATCAAGTAAAGGTACAACATAATTGGAGAAATAGAAAGAAAATTAGCAGCAGATTTATGAAAAGACAAAAGTTAAAATAGGAATTATTTTGGATAAATACTGACATTTTTTTTTTACTAGTGGAACAGATGCACAAAAATCATTACAGTGCATCACTGAGTTAAACATCATCCACATACAATACAGCATTAGTACGGTCATTAGGTCTGATACTACCACTGCCCTCCTCCACAAAAATGCATATTATTGAGGAACAAAGTTAGTTAGATATTTTCAGAGCAGTTATGACACACCCCAGGTGTCTGAAACATTTTAAGCATGATTCTTTGTTTCAGACTACAGAAGAAATGTTTATCATCAGTATTCCTTTATCCTCAAATTGGCATCAGGCTAAGGTGGTGTACTTTATTCCAAGGATTTATTCTGAAGGAATTACTTGTCCTTTAATTTGCATTTCCTTTTCAACATTAGGCAGTCACAGGTTCCCGTTGGTTGTTCTGACGTTTCACTACAAAAACTTTTTGTCCGGAGATAGTCACGGCATAAACGTAGTCCTCAAACATCACTGTGGACAAAATTAGAGTAGCATTAGAATAGAATTACTAGTTTGTACTCAGCAGGTATTTGTGTACCTTTTTAGCAGCATCTCTCTGCTGTGTAGAGTAGACCAACCTATATACCTCACCTGACATGCGTTTAAGAGGAGGCTCTGCTGCGCCGTGAAGCCTGAATCGACATGCTGTGCGGACCATCTGCATGATCACACCTGCTGTACGTTCGTCATTCTCTAGCTCTCCTGAAGACTAGCAGAAAGAAAACAGCATGAAATTGTTTAAGAAACTACTTGGAACTAGAGGATGAGAATATTATAATATCACTAAGTAATATCACTCTTAAGGTGTGAAAGATACCTGTATTCATGTCTCTATTTTTAGAGAAACAAAAATGAGGCACCCCTTAGCACGTTTATTAACCCATTCCCACAGGTCAGAGTTGGTTTCAGTTACTAAAGCTCTAAACAGTACAACTGTATATAATAATAATAATAATAATAATAATAAGTAAAAACATTTCTATATGGGTGTTGTTGGTCACATGATGAGAACCATTTACATCAAGGTTACACATGTCCAAGAAAATGTTTGCATCAGATCTTTATAAAAGTAACTAAAATACAAAACTACCAACATATTTCATACTGTATATACTCTGAGTATGTAAGTATATACTCTTCTCAAATGGTATACAATTCATGTACCTACATCTTCCCTAAACTGTTGCCACAAAGTCAGAAGCACACAGTTGTACAGAGCGTCTCTGTGTGCTGTAGCGTTACAGTTTCCCTTCACTGG
>CM074991.1:18929656-18943697 GCA_037576825.1 Pangasius krempfi | reverse complement strand
TTTAATTTCATTATTTTTGAAGGCATCTTTGCTCTACAACATTTCTTTGCATGTGCCTAAGACTTTTGCACAGTACTATACATATATATTGTTTTTCTCTAGCATATTGAATTGGCTCTTACGATAAACATATAAAAATGTCATTGAAAAGTACTTTATGCATGTGTATATATGAGTTTGTTAGAAAAACAAGAGAAATAAATAAAGAAAGAAAACCCTTCCCCTATTCAATCATTCCCATGCATCAGTACCCCTCACTTCTCCTCTAAGGCCCCTGTTTGGGCTCCATCTGGCATGAAGTTCCTCTTCCCTATACTGGAGCCAGAAAAGGGGGTGCTGACACGGACCCGTGAACATGACCTACCCCACTGCCATCCTGGGAACCCTCAGCTGGTTCATCTAAGTCCCCCCACTGCTTTGCAGGACTTCCACCCTTCCCCTCCCTTCCCCTGCCTCTGCTCTGTCTCCTCTCTGGGGAAAGGCCACTTCCCTGGAACTGCTACCCACTCTGGAAACTTTGCTATGTTGTCAAATAGGCTGTTTGTCCACCCCACCTGCTCCCCTAGGTATTTTTTCCTTTCTCCCGCTTTCTCTAGCTGGCTTAATTCTGGGCATGGCTTCCATCTGCCTGTGGAGCAGCTTTCCCTGGCTTCATGCCTGAGCTTTTCTCACCATCCCACTGCAAGTCTTCAAATGATAAGAGGTCTGCAAAGGTTTTCTTCCTCAATAAGCATCCTCTGTAGAGGTGGTCTTTCCTTCCACAAAGGCTGCATTATTGGGGGCACTACATGTGGCCGACATATGCTCCCGAAGAGGTCAGCTGTTTTGTTGCACCCTGCAGAATTCCTCTTTGACCAGTTTGACCAGTTGCTGAACCTTGAGTTCTCTGTTTGACTTGCATCTTTATGTAACTCAACCCTTACAGAGTTTCTCAACACTCCATGGCAAAGCTTTGACTCTAGGATGGTAGGTGTTAACACTCGGTTGAGGACCTTGCAGATAATTGCAAAAGGCTTAGCTACAGAGAGATGAACAGCCAGACTCCAACTACAGTTGAGTCCTCCTGAACCCAGACATGCAAGAACAAAGAGTTTTTTGGTTTTGTGTTCCAAAGCGAAACCTTTTCCATCTCTGCAACAGCAAAGCCCGCAAAAATAAGCTGAACTCAACAACGTTCCTCTCCATGGAAATCTTTAGTACAAGGCGAAAGATGTACGCGAGAATGAAAAGAAGCCTGAGCTATAAATGAAGTTGGACCAGGCCTCCAAAACTCTTGGAGGTCAAGAAAGCTGGTCTAGTGTTAAGGTGGCTTGTGACAACCTCATATGCTTTGATCGCTTTGAAAGGAATTGCAAACAGGCAGAGCAGTAGCTATAGATCTAGGATTTGTTTAGAGTTAGATATGGGCTATAGTTTGTATTAAAATCTGTACAGCTGAAACCTTTACAATTCACATCTACTTAATTTAGTCTTTTCTGAAGATAGTGATGGATTCTGCTTTCTGGACTGAGGTTGGAAGTTCATTCCACCACTGAGGGACAGCCAGTTTGAAAGTTCTGGAAAGGGACTTGCTGAGTAGGCACTAATGGATTAACGGATCACAGGTTGTGGGAGGAAAATAAACCTCAAGGAGAATGCTGAGTTAGGAGGGCTCTGTTCCAGACAAGGTCTTGTTCGTGAGCATCAAGGCCTTGAATTTGATGCGGACAGCTACATTAAGCCAGTGGAAGGAGACGAAGAGGGGTGTGATGTGTGTCCCTTTGTGCT
This sequence comes from Pangasius krempfi, assembly GCA_037576825.1. NCBI lineage: Eukaryota > Metazoa > Chordata > Actinopteri > Siluriformes > Pangasiidae > Pangasius > Pangasius krempfi. Next base: position 18,941,930 of record CM074991.1, on the reverse strand, counting down.
GGCTGAAAGGTGTGGCATTCTGAATCATCTGAATCATTGATCCTAGATGTACAGTGAGGTTGTGGTTGATTTACAATTTACACCTGTTGCATTCTGTCTTTTTTGTTTTCTAGGCAATTTTCTGTTTTTTTTTCATATGGCACATTGCTCTTTTTCTTCTGCAGGAGCTATAAAAGATATCAAGGTGGGGGTGGGGTTGCTCAAGCCATTTTACACTGAATCAGATTACTAGTTCCCAATTGCTTATAGAGATTATTTCCCAATCACTCACTGTTTAAGCCATCTTGGAATTGTCTTTGGGGCTGGGGTTACATCCCTTGCTTCTTTCTAGCCACCCAAAGGAAGGGCCAATATAGATAATGGGTGATGGCAGAATAATTGATAGCCAGCGATATGGCTCCAAGAAAGGGCTAAAGGGAGGTTTTTTTTTTCATTTTGAAAAGGTGCACTGTTCCTGGAGGTACTGCAATCCCAGATCAGTGCATGGAGTGGACGGAGCAAGCCCCTCTTCCAGCTTCCTGCTCTAAAAATGTATTTAATATAAAGTCCCCTTATGGAAGATGTATCAGACATTGAACTGGTAAGAACAGTTTTTTTAATTATACCAAAGTGCATCCACAAACCAACCTCCTCAATGTCCACATAATTCATATCTCAAGCTTAAAACAAACAAACAAAAAAAACCCTCACATTTAATCAACATCTGAAATTTCATCATATTCACGGATCCACTTCCCACCCATACCCCAAACACATCACCAAAAATATACATTTATACATTTAAACATTTTGGAAAAAAACCACTGTTGACATTCCCCATTCCCTTTCCTAAATTATATACATTTTTAAGGAAACAATAAAGAGGCCCAGGAAGAGCAAGCAAAAGAAAACAAAAAGGACAAAAATTAGAAACAAAAATAAAACAAACCAAAAGTAAAGTGAAGCCAAACAAAACCCCAACCCACTATCCCCTACTATACTCCTTACCTGTGAGGTCACCAGGGAGCCCCCATTACTGTAGTCCCTGAGAAGCTACACCTTCTGCTCCTCCCACTACTACCCTCACAAAACCCTCTCCACCCTTTGTTCTAGGTTACTGAGCCTGGCCCTGAACATGTGGAACAGGTTCCCCTGGTTGACCCATGGGGACAGGCTCCAGATGCCCTTGCACCTTGTGCCCCACAAGACGCACTTCGCCAATGAGATTACTTGCCACATTGCCCTTGACCTCTCTGGCTCCATGCACCTCAAACCCCTGCCGTACAACACAAGGTCGCAGTCTATAGCCACTGCCCCTTCAGGAGACCACCACTCTGAAACATGTCTCCAGAACCGAGCCACTTTGGGGCATGACATGTTCGGTTGTCTCCTCGCCTCAACATCCTATCAGACACAGAGACGTACGGCTTTCTCCATGCCATTAATGGTGTACTCTTACCGGGAGCCGTCCCAAAGCCCCTAGCCAGTGCAGATCCTTGCTGGACAAACCAACCTCCTCAATGTTCACATAATTCATATCTCAAGCTTCAAAAAAAGAAAAAAAAAACTGAATTTTCCCCATATTCATGCATTCACTTCCCATCCATACCCCAAACACATCACCAAAAATATACATTTATACATTTAAAAATTTTGGTAAGCACAATTATATACATTCCCCATTCTCCTTCTTGAACTATATATATTTCAAAGGAAACAAAAAAGAAGCCAAGGAAGAGCAAGCAAAAGAAAACAAAAAAGACACCAAACAGAAATGAAAAGAAAACAAACCAAAACTAAAGCGAAGCCAAACAAAACCCCAACCCACTATCCCCACTATCAAGGGGCCTAATGGAATAGGCGACTCCTCACCAGTTGAAAGGTCTTCCCCTGCCTGGATCCTAACCGCCTCCGGGCTCTCGGCAGGGATGTCCCTCTCCTCCTGCAGGAAGTTGGCTGCTGCTGCCTATGTGTCCTGCACCAGCCTCCCTGGCATTTCTGCTGCTACCGCCTTTGTCGGTTTGGTAGCTCTAGCTGGCTCTGCCTCGCTTGGACCAGGATCTGCCTTTTCCTGCTTGGGCACTTGAGGCCTCAAAATCCTCTGCGAAGAGCCTTGCGTAGGTGCTGTTCTGCAAGGAGCACTGTTGGTATAGATGTTCCTCGGTCCTGCAGAAGCTGCAGGTCTTCAGTGCCCCATACCCCACCACTGCGTGGTCCTCTGCTCCACAAAGATGACACCTCCACCCAGTGCAGACCTCCTTCATATTGCCAAGTGCCCCACATCTCTGACAGTACTGGGGCTGGCCGAAGTACTGGGACAGTACTGGGGCTGGCTGGGGAAGCCCTGTTGAGGTCCAATGGCAAAACAACCCAGAGGGTGTAGCAAATCCACAGGAGCCACTGGATCTACCTTCAGCCTTGCCAGGTACCTCCACTTACTGTTCCAGATCCCAAAGCGGCCAAGCATCCTCTCTCCCGCTGATACCGAAGAGCAGTATCGCCCCAGGAAAGCTTTGATATCCTCTTCGGCCATGAAGGGGTTATATAGGTGTACCGTCACTGGAACCTCATCCATATCGAACAAAGGCTCAAGGCGGAGGCCAAAAAACACTTCTACTTCAGCTTGCCAGGAGCACTGATTGAAGAAGGCAGAGCAGTCCTTGAAGGAAGTGAAAGTAATTTCCAGGAAATCAGATGACGAAAAAGTCACAGGCAGAAGATCTTGGAAGCCATTATTCCACACAGGTCCCACAGGATCCTCACCAACACTGTGTTAGTGTTGTACTCAACACTGGAACAGTACTCAAACTGTTTTTGTACTATATAGATTCCTATGTACATTTACAACTATGTACATTTTTATACTGAAAATGACAGTACAGAAAAGATTTGCTCTCAGGTTCTTCCCGTTATTCCACATGAAACCTAGCATTTTTTCTACAACAAAATTTCAAAATATAACATTCCCTCAATACCTACTCAGCCTTTTCCCCCCAAGCCCAACATGCAAACTACAAACCCAAAAACAGCTTTTGGGGCTCCAACTTTGGCTTGTTACGAGCCCCCCTGCCATACAGCACCAAATCTCGCTCTATTGGAGTCCCAGCCCTCCTGGCCCACCATGCCGAGACCTCCTGCCAGAAGCTGGCTGCGACGGGGCAAGCACCCATCGGGCACACGGGCATGTTACTCCGCCAGTGACGATACAGTCACTCTTGAACGGGCAGCCAACCCATGGCCCCCAACCAGTGAAGGTCTCTGCTGGCCCCTTCAAGCCACCTGGGCTGCAGGGCCATCCAATTTATGCCAATTAGAGCCTGTGCACTGCCTCAGCGATGTAAAGGTAATATCCACAAAGCCAGAAGCAGAGAAATCCTGCAGGCAGAAGTCCACTGATGCATCCATTCCACATAGGTCCCGAAGAATCTTCAAGAAGACCCACTCTCTTCCAAACTGCCGCTTGACATCGCTTGACATCGTTATCACATTGTCCTTTAACTTCACCCATATAGAGTTGCGTAGCCGCATTGCTTTGGCCGTCCGTTAAGCATCGTCTCCCGGCATTATGCTTGATCTTATCCAAAAGGCAGAGAAGCCATAACCTGTTATTTCCTCTGGCCTGAAGAACACTCCACCACAAAGCTTTGACTCCAGGATGGTAGGCATTAACACATGTTTGAGGACCTTGTGCACGGAGTTGCAAAAGGATTAACTACAGATGGTTGAGCAGCCAGACTCCACTCCCAACAGATCCCTACTGTTGAGTTCTCCCGAACCCAGACATGCAAAAACAAACAGTTGTTTGGTGTTTTGTTCCAGCACCAAAAAAACAGCAAAGCCCAAAAAAATGGTAACTCATCGGTATTCATTTCCATGAAGATCTTTTGTAAAAGGCAAAAGATATATGCGTGAATGAAGAGAAACCTGAGCTATGCATGACAACATGATAATTGGACCAGGCCTCCGATACTCTTTCTGAGGTCTGGAAAGCTGGCCTAGGGTAAGGTGGCTCGAGCCAACCTCGTACACCTTGATAGCTATTGCAAACAGGCAGAACAGTAGCTATAGGTATAGGATTTATTTAGAGTTAGATATTGTCTATAGTTTGCATTAAAACCTGTTATTTCCCCTCCTTTTTCTCTAAGTAGAGCCGAAACCTTTTACAGTTTAAATCTAGACAATTTTCTGTTTTTTTTCTTCTTGAAATCTATTGCAAACAGGCAGAACAATAGCTATAGATGTAGGATTTGTTTAGAATTAGATATGGGCTACACAGTAAGAAAAAATCCATAGAAAAACAGGTAATGTTCTGGCAGAAAATTACCAGTACCTTTTCAGTTAAGTTTACGGACATTTCCTTCAACCCTAAAATGGAAAATTCTGTAGATTTACAGCACATCCTCTGTAGCATTCATGGACACTTCTGTTACAGTATATCTTATCTACCTTTCACGAACACTTCCATCAATCCTTAAGCAGAAATGTCTGTAAAATTACAGCATATATTCAGTAGCATTTGCAGAAAATTTCTTCACCACTGAAAATTCTAATTATCAAATCTGTACCATTTCTATGGACAGTTTCTTCAAGGCTGAAATGTAAAATTCTGTAGTCACTATAGTAGTCTACATTTTCTAGTAAAAATAACCATGCTAAAATACAATAATGACTGTTATCCATCACTAGACCAATGACCACTATAGTGTTCTAATGTGATAAAATAACTATTTAAACAGCTAATACAGCAACATGATCAAATAAATCCACCACAATATATACAAATTTAAAATGTCTGTTTTTACCTCATGTAAACATATTCATAAAAGTGCATTCAATGGCTTTTGTTTGCTTTAAACAGGTTAACAGATTAAAACACTGAAATGACAACAACTCATTACAAAGCACCATTAAAAAAGTGCTTGTTTTGTTGAAGACTTTTCTTTTTGCTTTAAACAGCAACAAACAGAATTAAAATAACAAAACAAACATAAGCAATGCACCTGTACAATATTGGTGTTGCACCAAAGGGTGGTCACAATGAAGTTAAACTTCACAACAAGTGAAACCATTGTAAAATACACAGCGAAAAACAAATTACAAGCACCAACCCAAACCCGGCATACAAAGACAGGGCTGCAGCTTTTATCATCAATAACAACTGCTATGCTACATAACAAGACTATTATCACCATTGAAATGATTCAATGTTGGTGCCATTTTTCTTTAACAGGACATTGAATATTATCTTTAATTTGGGTTTTTAAACTCATGTTCATTCAAGTGCTAAATTATGGTAATATTGAACTTTAATTGGAATGGTTCTGCAACAATGCTTTCTTGTATCTTTGTCCCATATTTGCAAATGCACATGCATTCATGCCTGACAACATTATTCAATGTGAAACTAAAAAGAATACGGTACAATCAGAGGTTGAGGGAAGAGCAAGCATGAAGCGAGAGGCAGGGCTCCCTGCGTGCATGTGTGTGCTTGTGTGTGTCTGTGTGTGCGCACCCTTGGTACCTCTCTCCATGTGAGCAAGCTACTGAATACAGCCTCCAGTTTTTCCTTTCATCTGCATGTTCAGTCCAGCCAGTTCCATTTTAAGCTTTGAAAAAAGCTAAAATTTTCCATGGATGAATGCGTAGCTGTTTTATTTCCTTCATCTCAGCCTTTGACCCTCATTCAAGATTTATTCCCAGGAAAACTCTTAAGAAAATGGACAATGTTGTAAGTCATAAGTAATGAAGTGAATAAAACTACAGTGTAACATGCAGACCAAGTTGACATGGACAAATACTCATACTCCAAGACTTTTGGAGAATATTTGAGTATTTTTCCATTACAATATTTGAATTAGGATTTGAATACTTTTTCCACCACTGTGACAGCCAGCAAGAAAAATACAGAGTCAGGCTGCGGACACACCAGAAATTGCAGAGCAAAATTTCATTGTCCGTTGTGGCAAAATAGGCAGGAACCGGAAACTTACTGCCAAAGTAATTTGCCCAAGTTCACAATTATGTAAACAATTAGATTATACATACAGTATCCATGTGTAATACATAAACAACTCTGAAACTGCTACAAAAAAAAAAGTTAAAGCAAAATTTTGTTATGCAAAATGGGTAGAGACCAAGCCCGCATACTCCTCTTGTTTTGGTTGAGCATAGGTCAGTCACGTGATTTCAGCTTTAAATATGTGCGAGGCGAATGAGGCAAAACCTATTTGCGACAAGAAGCCAATGCATTTTGTGCCCTCCTTTGTTCAAATGAATTCGGGGTGAATCTTATTTTCACACAAGTGTAGCTGCAGTTTTACTCTGTCAGTGCTCTAGACATGATGTAAGAAATGTGAAACACCTGCTCATAGATAAGCACAGAAACGAGCAATAGCAACCAAAGTTTCTGGTGGCACAGAGAATTTAATTTTAGTTCCATCCCATAAAAGTATGATAAAACTAATTGGTGTGCATATTTAAGACATAAAACAAAGAGAAAGTGTAGCACAGGGCCACAATGGGGGAGGTGATGTGGTCATTCACACCTTCTTGAATCGCCCATCACCTTAAACATATAAGATGCTAGTATTACAAAAAGAAAACATTACATGTCCGCTTCACCACTCCAAACATAGTTGTTTAAATCTTCCATACTCAAACAATTTAGTTCTCTACTGACCATATACAATTATAAAGCAACCAACATTTTTTTTCCCTCAACCTCTAAATTTTACATACATTTTAAGATTTTGTCCCCACCAACCCACATAGTCCAGAAGCACCATTTCAAACTCCAGACATTTTCAGCAATGCTCTAAAAATTGTGTCCCAAATTATCAAATTGTCTTAGCAGCAACTCTAATATCAAGTGAAAAACATATCACAAGTTAGCTGGAGTGAGAAAATATGTTAATATGATACAATAGACTACAAAGCCCTGATGAGAATGCAGGGGGTGCTTGTGATTCTCAGTCCAGCAGCAGTTGAGTCCTGTTGTTGGAAAAGAAAAGAAAACAAAAAACAAAAAAAGAAACAATATGAATGTCATGAACTATGTTTCCAATATATACAGTGTTTCCCATACACATACTTACATCATAAAGTGGGAGGGAGCAGGTAAAGAATCACTTCACATCACTTCACATCACTTTGAAAGAAAGAACCAGCGGTAGCAGCTAAGCATAGATTATAGTGGTAATGTTAGTAAAGAATCTTTCCTGGTCAAGAATTCCATTTGTCAGGAAACAAACAAAAGAAGTGGAATTTTACTGATTTCTTTGATTCTTGGTTTCAGGGAGAGATGTATTAACAAGGTGAGAGAGACAGTAGAGAGCACCAGCAGTGCAAAGTGGGTCAAATATGAAAACTACTTTTTCCTCTAGACAAATAGTAGCCAAAAAGTAGCCAGTATGTCCATATATATATATATATATATTTTTTTTATTTTCATTTAATGGATATGAATCGAGTTTTACTTTCTTCCCATGTGTGAATAGAGTGAGTCGCTGTCCAGAGAATTCACAGTGAGCGAGTAGGTGTGTTGATGTTGAGGATGTTGTGTAGCTGTTTCATACTTCATAGTTGCTTTCCTTCTCCTGCTATGCGCTACATGTGTGAAGGGGCAACTCCGGACAATGTATGAAAACATAAAAAGTGTGAGGGAAACACTGGTGTATTTTGATATCATTATCTGGGGTTTAAATCCATACAACAATTAAAAAAATAAATAAAGTACAATGTATATCTATAAAGAAAAAAACATCTGTAAGATTAGGGTAGCGCTGTCAAAATTGGCCAAAAATTATGTTCAAATATTCCTTCTAAAAAAACACTATTTTTTCTATTCAATTTTTGCGTACTATGTCCATAACAGGGCAAACCAATAAAACAAGACGTAATTACTAGTGCTGGAATGGTAGGCTAACTGTAGCATACAGAGCTTGCATACAACTTTATGTCAAGGTTACACAGTTTTGCCTTCTACTTATCAAAATCCGAAGTATTTTCAAATGGGGTTTTTTAGATTGCTCGGAGTACAAATCACTCTCTGTGGTCGAGTTAAGTTGTGAACTTTCTGCCATCATTACCACACATTTGTTGTTGAATTATTCGCTCATTTCAGCTTGACCTACATTTCATTGTGAATCAGTGAAAATGACCTTGTGTGACTCCTGTCCATCATGCAGTGCATTCAGTGCAGCAGTCCAGGCCCATGCGAGAACTTGCGAGAGTATTAGTTTTTCTTTTTTTCTTTTTTCTTAGAGTTAGAAATCTAAAAACTTACCTGCACTGAAAGCTTGAATTAGTCTGCTACACTGAAGGGGTGGCAGAATTCCATCGACGTCCTCAGTCTTGACAAAGCTAATAGCTTTGCTTACTTTCAAAGTGCATGGTCCAAGTATGTGTGAGCGGACCAAACTGTAAACTCAATTCTAGTATAGTATAAGTATAGCGAAGCAGACAGTGGTATTTTGGTCTAAGATTTACATGTGGGAATATCTCTTGCCTCATTTCCACATACACTTCGGTCAGTACCTTCATGTAAGCAATCTGAGAGTCTAGACACACAGACAAATTTAACCAACTCCCTCAGAAGAAGTACCAGCTGCCATACAGCATTGTCAGCATCTTCAATTCTGTCATGCACTAAAATAGGCAAGAACCTCAATAGCCATCTGTTTTGGGCTCCAAGCTTGCTCCCTTGTTGGGAATAGCATTTGTCTTCTGCTGCTTTCACCAGGAAATGATTTGAGTCTGCCATTCAGTGACTCGTTACTGAACCACTTTTTCATTTTAATTAGGAACTGCAAACACATTGTCATAATCAACAACACCCTCAAACAGGTCATGTGCTGGACAGGGCGGCAGTCCAGGCTGACGTGGAAATTAGGCAGTTTGTTGAAAAAACTGTTGCCTTTAATGCCCTGATGCATTATAAGCAACAGGTTCTCTATGCGTGAAAACTCTGAGAATGTTGGACCGAAATACATGTTTTGTGACTAGACAGTATCTACAGATATACTCACCACAGCTGAAATTTTTTGTAAACCCACCAATCATGTGGGAGCCCAGGTTATCTTCCATTATGCATGCGACAGTACCTGTATATATCTTATCCTCAAAAGACATGCCCTTTACCTCCAGCTCATACAAGTCTGCCACAAGCTTATTAAAGAGTTTATCCACTCCAAAAATATTTACAGTCTCTAGGCAGAGCAGTACCAACTATATTTGATCAACAGTTGATCGGTTGTGATAGAAATTTTCCAGAGTGAAGTAGACAGCTAAAACTTTGTGATTTTATTTGGCAGAGCCAAGAGGATTAGCCATCTCAAAAGTGCCTTGAAAAAGCATCACCTTTAAAGAATCTGGGTCTGTATGGGAATGTAATGGGTGTCTGTATGGGAATGTAATGGGTGTCTTCGGCCCTCCATCACTGTACCCAAGTGTGACTTCAACAGGCTGAACATAGTTATAGTGCCTCTTGTAATATTGCAACTTTGATGGTGCAGAGTTAAAGGACCATTTGCATGTAAGGCCTCATTCATAAGGCTCTGCTTGTATGCACTCTTCCCAAGAAGTGAAGTGAAGTGAATCTTAATGTCTCTTTTGGGACACTGTTCAAGTACATTGTACACTCCTGTTGAATATTCAGAAGAGATTTAATTTCATTTGCTTCTCTGTAATGGTGGAGACTGGGACTAAATACTTTGCAAGTATGCAAACAAACCCAAGTGAAACAGAGTTACATTCTCTGTGTAGGCATTCTGAATTTCATCACTCCCAACAACCTTACTTTGGTCTGCATCAATCACATCAATTCCTTCAGGTGCATTCTCTGCATGTGCTCCCTCACCTGGAAAAGACTGTTCTGCAACTTCACATAGATGAACTGGGTGACATTCTGCGTTCTATGATATTTAGAAATATAAGATGAAAAGGATGTCTTTTTACATTAAAAGTCTTAGAACATCCATCAAACGGACAAGTTACAGTCAGACTCTCTTGTATGTGGCCAGTCAAGTGAGACACAAGCCCTTTAATATCTGCCTATTATCTGCTGCAAACATTCAATGAACACTTTAACTCTATAGACACACTCTGGTTCCAAGTTTGTCTGGTTCTTGTGTCTGGGTGTGTTCGTGACATATGAACAGCAAAGCAGTTGAATGAGGAAAATCTTCCACAATCTTTATGGCCACATAAGAAAAATACATTGTTTACATGTCTGTGTGATCTGCAGTGCTTCAGGTATTCAGTCAATGAGACACATTTAAATTCACAAACATTACAAACCAATATAACTGTAAGACTGCCTTATCTAATCTTGCACCAAGCAAAGTTGACTCAGATTCTGTACAAAGATCAAGTTGTGAGGGGACTCAGACAAAGGATGAATGATTGCTATGCTTTGTCAGACTCTCATATGCAACTCAGATTTAATTTAATGAGAAACAGATGCTGAAAGTTCATATATTTTATTCATAAAGAAAAGGTAAACTGGAGTGTTAACAGATTAGCATGGTTCAGGTTCCCTCTCCCTCTCTTGCTCACTCTAGAGCTGACTAGGTTTACAGCTGAGCTAGGCCAGCGGCAGTCAACCACAGCCTCACCTTACTCAGCCATTTCAGGTCTAGATCATCACACGAATAGTAAGATGTAATGTGTCAGCACCACCACTGTTGACTGTTGAAGGCATTAAACTAACCTATACACACACTAGCATTGCATTTCATATATTTTATCACAACTGCTCAACAACGTCACAACAGCAATATGCTACATGCTTGAAATGATCCGCTCAGCATTACATAAACAGCATTGCCAGCAATCAAAAGTTAATTAAAGTGAGGACACGCAGTCAGGGCACCTCCTCAAATATATCATCTTCCAATGTGTGACGATAATAAATGTGCTGGGTCCGAAAGTAATTTACCAAACAACTCAGACAGCAGCTAAGTTAACGTTACTTAAACAGTTTATTTAACATGTGCAGTCAGTCAATACAGTACCAAACTTTACGTTGGCTAAGTTAATATAGCAGAAGAACTTGACACGGCAGAACAACTTTTGCAACCCTGGTGGGGAAACAGACTGCTAACGTTAGCAGTTGTACCTATCGATCCTTGGGCGGGCTGCCTGAGGCTAAAACTGGGGCTAGCAAAGCATATATCTGACTGACATCCACTCCTCAACACTCAGAAACTGGACTGAAAGAACACGCACATACATTACATTATGCTGCTACAATATTTATTATACTGTACATAGGCTGCTACTTCTTATGTTTACACTATTTCAGCAATTTATATTGTACTCATTGCACTACTGTCACTGGATTCACTTTCTAATAAAACTGTGTACTGGTCGGCGCTGCACTGGGACTTACTGCGCCCGTTCGCTATACCAGAAGTCATTGTACTGTTTGCACATGTTTGCACTTGTGCACTTTATGTATAAATGTATGTAGTCCCTTGTAGTTCTATGTTGTTCAGTGTTGTTTTGTGTTTGTCTTATGTAGCACCTTGGTCCTGGAGAAACGTTGTTTTGTTTCACTATGTACTAAATGGCTGTAAATGGTTGAAATGACAGTAAACTCCACTTGACTTGGCTAAAGTCTAAAGTATAAGTAATGGTTAAACGTAAATTTCAAAATGAGTCCGTGAAATATTCCTGGCTTATCTGGTAAAGGTAGACACGGGTTAAGAAAAGCTGAACAACTCTCTCCAACAAAACTATACTGAGCTATGTCCTGAACATACCATAAATCATTTTCGTTTAAAAAAATGCGATTCTTGATTTGCCAAGCATAAAGACCTTGAGGCAGCGGTACAGGTGTTTAGAGAGTGGCATGCTTTCCTAATGCAAGATAGGGATGAGAAAGTTGCTACGCTGGCAGTGGAATGTGCCAATCACAAATGCGCTGATATCTCCACTCAAAAAAACTAATGAGCAGCTCCAACGCTTCAATAACTCTTTCCAAGCCAAGATTGAATTTAGAAAAACACACTGCCTTTGACTAAAGCAAAGAAGCTTTAACAGCCAAACAAAACAGTCTCTGGATTCGTCATCTGATGATGATGATCCAGACAACCCTGGCTTATATCCAGCAGCCATTGAGATAGACCTGATGACAGTTGAAGAGTCCAAGTCAAAAAAGAATGAGGGGGCAAAAGTAAAAATAAAATATCAGCCACTGAGTCCTGAGCGAGTAGATCCAGGGGTTGAATTTCGGCGGGGGATTGCGGGGATTGCGCATAATTTAAACCATTCCCACAAGTTTAACTTTTAGAAT
>CM074991.1:18919327-18929556 GCA_037576825.1 Pangasius krempfi | reverse complement strand
TTGGACCTTCTCATGAGCAGTTTGACTTCAACAGAGCCATCATCAAATGGAAAGAGATGAAGAGGAGGAGACAGAGGAAAGGCTTAGAATAAGCCACAGGAAAAAAGTGACTGAAATTGAACTGAAACACATGAAAGACACTGAAACAGAGAGACATTAATATATAGTTTAAAAAGAGTTCTTAATGTTAATTTGAAGGAGAGCATGGTATATTTTGTATGAAGTTTTGAAAAAGCAAAGAATTGAACTGAACTGAAACCCACGAAATACACTGAAATTGAGAGACCTTAATATATAGTTTAAACAGAGTTCATAATGTCAGTATGAAGGAGAGCATGGTGTATTTTGTATAAAGTTTTTTTTTTTAAAAAAACAAAAACAAAAAAACAAAAACAAATACTTGTAGCATGTTGATGGCAATAGTCTGATTACACTATATTCAGCACAACATACTTCTGAGCAAAACGTATAAACATGTTTGTATTTTTGAGAAAATCAACTTTAAACTTGGTTATTAAAAAAAAAAAAAATTAAGGACACTGAAATAGGGCCATAAAATACATACTAAATATATTTTCAAATGACTTTTGAGTACTAGATTATGTAGACCAGAGTCTGTTACATTTTGTGAGAACCATTCTGTTCATTCATTCACATAAAACAATGTATTGATTTAACTTTTGTGTGACACTTTTTGCTTTAGAAAAGCTGTATGCGAGGTAGTGTCAATGGTTCTGAATATTGATGTCTTTCACACCTGGGGAGATAATGACCCACCACCTAATAAGTCCATCAAGGTGGAATACCACTGTGGAAACTAAAAGAATTTGTGGAGACTAAAAGAAAGAATGTTTTTGTTTGTAGTTTATTTATAACATAGTGTACAATGTAATCAAAATATAAAAAATGAGGGTCAAAGGCACATTTTTGAGCACACAGATTAGAACACAAACACCTTTGTGCCATTCTTGGAAACAGTTCCTGGTTAACTGAAGGCACAAGTGACATGCCTGGCATTTCCAAGGTGTTTTCTGCTTCTTGCCATGTACTCCTTTGCAATGCACAAAGACCCAGTGAACAGAAGTGGCAATATTCCTGACATCTGACTTCAGCTCAGCTCCTGGAACTGGCGCACATGGTCATTACTGGCCTGTTTTGGTGCTACTTTCTGTGACACACCAAAGAGCTCTGCAATAAGCTGTTCCATAAACTCCTTGTTGGTCATTTTGCTGCATAGCTCTTTGTGCACTATGAAGGCATTTGTGGCAGTAATGTCCAGGAAGTGCAGAAAGATCATTCTGTACCACTTTGTGGTTTTGTGCTGTGCAGTGTAGTACTGCAACAGCTGATCGGACAGGTCAATGCCTCCCCTGTGTTGATTGTATGCAGTAACAGGTGTAGGACATGGAAAAGTCTTTGTCCTCCATGTATCTTGCGCTTTCACCCTCGTCTGCACAGTATCTCCTATATAGTCAGCATGGATGGTGGAACCTCTCACATGTACATCCACTTCACAAACACAGCAGGTCCATCCTGAGTCCACTTGATGGATCACTTGGCAGACTTTTTGGTCAGTGAATTACCTGCATTCTGTGGGTGGTCCTTCCTACAGTCTCTGTAGGTCTCACAAGCACCAAACTTAATAGCAAACAAGTCTGTTAGTACCTCTGGACTTGTGTAGAAATTCTCCATGTTCACATGGTACCCATAGCCCAAAACTCTACTGTGGCAGGAAAAGGCATGGAGAAAAGTCTGCCCTGCTGCCAGTAGTCAGTGATGGATCTCATCTTTACCGTGGCCATGTAGAATATCAGTCCAATGTAGCGGAACAGCTCGCTGATGCTGACATCTGTCCGTTTGTATTTGAGACCCTTTGCAATTGTCCTGGCAGCCTGAGCATTTGTGTTGTGGCACAGAGAAAAAGAGTTTGAAGAGACTCAGAGGAGAGTGTGAGTCAATAGACCTCAGCTGTGGTCCAGGTTCCTGTGCGGGCAGGAATCTCGGAACCTCTCTGTGGAACCTTTTTAATGTCCGTCTCTGTTTTCCATGACCAGGTGGACTGCCTGTAGCTTGCCTGCTTGTTTGTCTTGGTTCTCTTTGCAACAGGTATCTGGTCAGTGTCATTTTCACATCTATTAAACACAACTGTGAGCATGCTGATAACAGGATTAATGAAACTATGTTATCACTAATCACTAATATTAATATTGCCCACTCATAACCAAAAAAACAAATTTTTTTGTAATGTCATACATGCAAACATACTTTTATGTATCATCACACAATGTAAACAAAATTAATGTCTGTAAAATAGCAGATAAATGTGCACTTACTCCTGATCGCGTTGGAAACTGAATGACACCTGCGTGCCCTCCCTGTGCAAGGTGCATGTGAAAGTGAGAGTGATGCAACCACGAAAACAGTTGTAAACAATTGTTAACTTTGGTGTTGAGGCACGATTTTACAGTGAACACTGGTCATAAGCTAGCCAAACCTAGGCCAATGAAATATATTCTAAACATTCATATCATTTTTATAGGCTATCATGTTATATATCATATTTCTATAATATTATACTGCATAAAATTTAAATACTCATTTTGTACAACATTTAGATGTAATGAAAACTTATCTATATCCAGGACAACATGTAGTCTGGCAATACAGTTGGGAAATAACCCAACTAGTAAAATATGTACTAAAATAGTAAAATATTTATGCTATCTAAAAATAACATGTTAACTAATGTAAGGAAGAATAAATGACTTATTCATCAGAAATGATATCTTCCACTGGATCAAGTTGCTCTTCAAAATGTACCCATTCATCAGAATCACGCTCTTCTGAGGAAAAGGTGAACTCTTCCTCACTGTTCAGGAACATCTGGAAAGATTCTTCACGTGTGTAGCGTGCTATCCAAAAGTGATGGAATGTCAATGAATCTGATGAAGCTTGATGCCATTTTTATTGCATTGATGGGGGTGTTGACCTGTGCGAGCCATGCAAACATTATTGTTTACTTACAATTTACTGTATGAATAGTGTGCACTGCAGTTGGGTGTGTCTCAGCAATAATGAGCTGTGACAGAAATTTAATTTTCTTATTTAAATAAATGTATTTAAAGGTATATATTTCAAGGTTTCTATAGACATATGTCTGTGCCACAATTATACGCTGAGTTTCGGTTCATTTTTGTGACGCGCTCCAGATAGAGGCTCACAGAGATGAACGCAGAGAAAAGCACAACATTTTGTTTATAGTGTGAGTGGACATAAATAAAAGTAGACCCTTTACAGTTTTGAATGATGTCCACTCACACTATAAACCATAGGTGACAGAGTATTTTATCTCGTTGTCGTTGCTATAAGAAAAAAATCCAAGTGATCCCGCCTGTGCCTCCATAGACTCGTAAGGGTTAAACATGCCTCATTTGTGTCTGACCTCTTGTCTGTGTGTGAACATCCAACGTGTTTGCTTGTGTTTAATGTTAAGGCTGGCATTGTTCCCCAGACATTTTTTAAGCTCAAGCATTCAGTCATCCTTCTGTAACGATTTCAATTTTAAGAACTCAAACTCTGATGAGGCTAAACCTGTCACACAGCAGATTCATTCCTCCCTGATGGACATGTATGCTAATGCTCATGCATTAGAGGTGTGGTCCTGGGTAGATAAAGGTATAAGTCTAGATTCTGCTGGTTCGTGGACAAAATGGGGAGAATATGCTCCTGAGGCATTGCTGCTATACATAGCCCAATAAATCCACAATCTAGGACATGTGGGTGTCCAGAGTATGGTTCAGCCATTTTCTTCTACATGGTGGAACCATAAATTCTGTGCATATGCTTTCAGACACTTACAGATTGACTACATCACCCTTCCCGTTTGTCAGAGTAAACAAGATGTGTTGGTGGTGGTAGATAGGTTCTCACATTGGGTTGAAGCCTATCCAACCAAAATGGGTACAGCCATGCACACAGCAAAATCACTGAATTTCTAAAACTCTGAATGCATTCATTCAGACTGTGGAACTCACTTCTCTGCCCAGGTCATGCAGGAAGTCATGAGAATGTTGAATATTCAATGGGAGCATCATAGTCCATGTAGGCCTCAGGCTTCTGAAACAGGTCAAGCGTCAAAACCAGACTTTGAAACAGCAATTGTTTGCCAAGGTGGGGTGTTGTGGGTGGATGCGTTGCCAGCTTTTTTGTGCAGTATTTGGTCCACACCCACGAGAGGGGTCGGTCTCAGCCCATACGAGATCATTGCCGGTCGACCAATGGCCCTACCAGGGACAGCCGGCCTAAGATGCGCAGATGTGCATCTTACATCTGATGCGCTGATGAAGTATTGTGAAGAGCTCACTGAAGCTGTTGGCTCTGTGCAGCAGCGTATCCAGGAAGCATAGAACGTACCTCAAAAGGGAGGACATGCTATTTTACCAGGACAGTGGATGATGATCAAAAACACACCACTGGTCTGTTAGAGGGGAAATGGAAAGGCCCTTTCCAAGTGCTCTTAGTGACTGATTCAGCAGTGTTATATCAGGGATGTAAGATTTGTATACATGTCTCACACTGTAAAGTGGTGATACCACCTAAATAGGGACAGTTTGGGTGGCTCTGAGAGGAGAGCTTTGAGAGGATCTGATGGCGTTTAGGCCACGGGGGTTAAACTCGAAGTGAAGATTCCCCTTCCTCGATATGCAATTAGCGCTCCATACTCCTCTCAGTGGTCAGGACCCAAGTTAGGCAGGGAGAGACGGTAACTCTTTACAGTGATAATTTACACAACATTTGAACCTAAAACCTCTGGTTAAAGTCCAGACCTGTCTGTTTTCAAATAAATGTCTGGAGAGATTAAAAAGTATCCTTCTTTTGAAGCTCTGGTAAAAAAGAAAACCTAAGTTGTTTTTGTCTGCCACAAGGTACTGCTGTCTTTTGTGTGTGTGTGTGTGTGTGTGTGTGTGTGTGTGTGTTTTGCAGGAAAAACCAAGTGAGGCAGGTCCAGTCCCTTCCCAGGTCCAATCCAATCCCTTCCACAATGCTCCAGACCATCGCTCCAGACCATCTCTCAAGACCTCCTCCCCTTCATCACCACCATCATCACTGGCTCCATAACATCTGGTCATGTACCAACCTCATTCAAGAGAGCAAGGGTTATTCCCATCCTGAAGAAACCCTCTGACGGGTATCACTTCTCTCTTTTCTTTCTAAAACCTTTGAACGAACACTCCACAGAGACTGCCCCTTTGGCCGTCACTGAGAAGCTACATGCAGCTAGATCAGCCAAACTATCTTCGGTCCTCATCCTCCTTGACCTGTCAGAGCCTAGGAATTCGTGGTGCAGCATGACAGTGGTTTGCTTCCTACCTGGAAGGTCGGTCATATCAGGTGACATGGAGGGGATCCACATCTGCTCCCCGCAGACTCTCCACTGGTGTTCCACAAGGCTCAGTACTTGGTCCTCTCCTGTTCTCCCTTTATACCCGATCTCTTGGTGCTGTCATATCCTCACATGGGTTTTCATACCACTGCTATGCAGATGACACTCAACTCATCCTCTCCTTCCCTCCATCAGACACTCATGTTTCTGCTCGGATATCAGCATGTCTGGCAGACATCTCATCATGGATGACAGCTCATCATCTGAAAGTTAATCCCACCAAAACTGAACTGCTGTTTATCCCAGGTGATTCATCCCCATCTCAGGATCTTGCAATCTCCCTAGACAATTATCCAATCTCGCCTTCGGTTACTGCACACAACTTTGGGGGAACCATGGACAATCAACTGTCCTTCTCCTCTCACATTGCTAATCTGACACTCTCATGTCGATTTCTCTTTTATAACATCAGAAGGATTCGTCCATTTCTTTTCACACAGGCCACACAGGTGCTTGTTCAGTCCCTCATCCCTTGTCATTTCAAGACTTCCTCCGATCCTCTAGCACTGCTCGATTGGTCCCGCCAACTCTTGGGGTACAAGGAAGGTATGCATCGAGACTCTTCTCTGTTCTGGCACCAGGGTGGTGGAATGAGCTTCCCCTAGATGTCCGAACAGCTGAATCACTGGCAGTCTTCAAATGACGTCTAAAGACTTGCCTCTTCCTAAAATACTTAAATTAGCACTTCCTTTTTTTTTTTTTTTGGTTTTGTATTGTCTGAACGCTTGTCTATTACCTCCCCAACAGAATTTTGGACTGATGGTATTCCTAGTTTGTTAGCCAGTATCAGAATGTATTTTTGATAGACTTCAAAGCACTTTTGTAAGTCACTCTGGATAAGGGCGTCTGCCAAATGCCATAAATGTAAATGTAAATATTTGGAGTTGGTGCGGGTGCTATGACAGAACCAAGAGTCTATTACTGGACCCATTGGGTTTAGATTTATTCTTTTGATGATATTAAGGTTTCATCATCCAGCCAGTTCTGTGTCAGGCTCTAACGCGGATAAAGGAAACACTTTCCAGGCTTTGTTTACATTAAACCAGAACACTGTTTCCAGGCTTTGAGGTTTGCATTTCTCATCCAGTGGCAGGGCACACCATTTCAGTTATGACATGTGCTCTGCTACACGCAGATGTGTCTTCATTTAATGTCACTATATGTCACAATGTCACACAAGCAGCCACAATGCAATGTTGCTCTCCAGGGTTATTATCTTGTAATCAGACATACCTCTCTTCTCATCACTCCAGATATCATTCCATTTCCACAGTAGAAAATCATCCCAGTGGATCCCCCTCTGTAGATGAAATTTGTAAGGCATTATGTAGCTTCACCACTGAACTTAACAAAAACCATTTGAAAACATTTGAAAACAAATACCATCTGTCAAACACAGGCAATGGTCGCAGCCCTCTCAATAGCTGATTTCTGTGTTCTGGCACTTACTGGCTGTGAAGACGCACTGCTTGTATTGAATTACCTGCTAAGTTCAGTGGTTGATGCTCACTGATTTATCTACTTCCTACCATGAGATCCTGATCTTATCTTAAGCCTTGAGTGACAGTAAAACCTGTTGCCATCCCTCTCATCATTTTGGTCACACATCTCTTTAGATGTTCCTAGCTCTTGTGGACCTGTGAACTGTAATAAGGCCATGTGTACTTGGTATAAAAATGGTGAAGCTTAAGGAAGCCTACAGAATGTCTAATAATTTTAAACTTTGTATTAATGGTACTTTAGAGTGTCTGATAAGGGATATCAAACTTTCTTTGAGGCAAAGAGTTTTAATCATGACATAACACCTAAGAGGATGGTAGATATTTCAGACATTGATTCTACCTTTACTTTTGGCACTAACGGACGGGGTAATGTGTCCTGTATGTTATCAAATCCATACTCTCTTTAACAATAAGAAACACCCCCTTAGTATATCACTTGCATCATCAAATGACCCGAGCCCTTGTTTTGAATATCTCGCCTGAAGCCAAATGTTTTGGAGCAGATTCCTAGGTGCTCTCGTTCCTATTTATGGTGTGATTGTTAGCCTTGATCAAATCTAAATATTGACTATTGGCATTAGTCACACCGGATGATGATTTTGCACATCCAATCGGACACAAAGGCATGCTGTTTGCCATGCCGGTAGAGTCATTCTCCTAACAGGACACATCCCAGGGCCCCCAGCCAGTGCAGATCCAGTGCTCAAATCCTGTAGCAGAAGATCCTCAAGGCAGCCATTTTACACAGGTCCCGCAGGATGTGCAGAACCACTCAGTCCAATCCGAAGCGGTTCTTGATTTCGGGCCGCAGCATCCACACAGCTTGATCCTGACCGTGTGATGAAGCCGCACCGCTCGAACTGGCTGGACGTCACCTTCTCTGGGCATGATTTCAAGACCAAAAATAAGTCTATACTGAACCAAAAGGCAGAGAAGCGATAACCTGTTATTTCCTGTGGCCTGAAGAACACCTTTGACTCCAGAATGTTGCCATGTGTTGTATGTGTTAACACACTTGAGCACCTTACGCAGAGAGGTGAAAAAGGATTAGCTACAGAGGATTGAGCAGCCAGACTCCACCCCCAACAGATCCCTGTCAATCTCTTACATCAAACCATAAAACACACACAGCTTTGCAACAGCAAATCCCACAAAAATAAGTTGAACTCATCAACATTCCACTCCACGGAAAACTTTAGTAAGAAGCAAAAGATATATTTGTGAATGAAGAGAAACCTAAGCTATACAGAGAGTTGGACCGGGCCTCTGAAACTCTTTTGGAAGTCTAGAAGGCTGGCTTGCGCCGACCTCATACACCTTGATAGATTTGATAGCTATTGCAAACAGTCAGAGCAGTAGCTATAAATGTAGGATTTGTTTAGAGTTAGATATGGGCTATAGTTTGTGTAAATCCTGTTTAACCCCCTCCTACAGAAGAGCTGTAACATTTACAATTTACGTGTGTTCCATTTTTTTTAAGTACCACTTTGCTCTTTTTCTTCTGCAGGAGCTATAAAAGATATCAGGGTGAAGGTGGGGTTGCTCAACCACCTTACACTGAGCCAGATTACTATTTCCCAATCACTTCTCGAGAGAGCCATTATTTCCCACCCACTCACTGTTTAAACCATCCTAAAACTGTCTGTGGGGCTGAAGTTACATCCCTTACTTCTTCCTAGCTACTCCTATGGTTCTGGTCTTTGTGGTGTCCCCACAAAAGAAAGGGCCAATGTAGACAATGGGTGATAGCAGAAGAATTGCTAGCCAGGGATGTGGCTCTAAGAAAGGGGAAAAAAAGCAAGGTTTTTATTTATTTATTTTTACGTTTTGATAAGGTGCACCATTACTTGTAGGTACTGCAATGCAAGGTTGATGCAGGGAGTGGATGGAACAAGCCCCCTTTCCAGCTCCCTGTTCTAAAAATCTGTATAATATAAAGTCAACGAATGGAGGATGTATCAATATTAAACTGATAAGAACAGATACTACACAAGTCATTTCAATTCAGTTTTATTTAAAGAAATTTTATAGAAATAAATACATTCAAATTAAATTAAGCCAAAATAAATTGTAAATATATGAATTCATCCCTTTTTATTTAGGATGTATCAGCTATTAAATTGATGAACATTTTTTAAAATAAAAACTAGAACACATCCAAATGTCAACAACTCATGTATCCAATCTCACAAAGACTACACAAAACAAAACCAGAACAAAAACAAAAACAGCCACCTGATATGACACAAACGATCTCTTTCACCTTAACTCATGCATCAATTTCATCAAAAGTCAAAGGTTTTGGATGCCAAAAATCAGACTTCATTGAAAAAACCAACAAAGCAGAGATGTCTCCAGATCATCTGATTTACACAGTTGTGGCTCATGGTTTTTATACAATTCTAAAACGATGATCTCATTAAGTGGAGTTTTCTCACTTTTTTCCTTTTTATCACACCCTTGACCACAATTATTTCATTGTCAATTAGTTTCTAATTGATTAGAGCAGTCCAACATAGTCATATGCTTATATACCTATTTAAATAGTCACACACACTTCAAGATTAAAATGCACTTCATGCACTTAAAACATTCATCACTTTGATTATTTTAACTTTTGATTGGACCTTATGGAGTACATAATAATCATACATAAATCATACTCTGATCAGGAAAATTCTTCTATATATTCCCTCCTTTGGGACTTAAGTCCCACCCACCTCAAGAGAGTGGTCTCACAATTCAGTTCCTCCATTTTACTCTAACCAGTGACCAAATCCTGAAACAACTCTTTTGTGGAGTACAGGACCAAACCTCTCCCTCCACACTTGACTAGGAAGGAGTAAAAGATCCTGTCTCATTGTCCTAACTTCCACTTCACAAATCAGACATTATGTTATAAGCATGAGCAAGCATTTGGTTCAGCACTTGCCTGTGGTTGTTTTGGTTGTCTAGAGTACAATAGTGAGTCTATCAGTATCAAACTTACACATTTGTCACAGTTGTAGATCAATCATTAAAACATAATCTATCACAGAATCAAATTCCCAGAATTGACTACAATAATCAAACAATAACAAATCAATATGATCATCTTAGTAAAGTAAAAATATAAAATCTTTTTCTTTCAGGCGGCTGAAAGGCGGATGGCTTTCCTAATTCCAGTGGTGCAATAATGCTTTTTCTTCAACCCAGATCAATTCAATTTTCAATTCAATTCAGTTTTATTTGTATAGCGCTTTTAGCAATGGACATTGTCACAAAGCAGCTTTACAGAAATAAAT
>CM074991.1:18895027-18905031 GCA_037576825.1 Pangasius krempfi | reverse complement strand
ACAATGACAAAGAAAACTTAGAATCACAAAATCTTAGTGCTATTTTATGCAAAAGAACTAAATGAATAGCTTGGAATTAAGTTTATCTAAAATGGCAGTCACTGGTGTTACTGATCTTCACTGGTGTTACCCATAAATAAGGTAACACCAGTGACAGTAACACCAGTGACAATTTTCATGAAAAATGCTTTTTACAAAATGGCTGCTGCAAGGTATCAAACCGCATGTTGTCAATCATGGTATATTCACTAAATTAAGTAGTTTAATCCATTTGTACTCTAGTTTTTTACAATTCCCTAACCATAAAGTAGGTCAAACCAGTGACTTCAACTAAAAGCTTCATATGAAATCATGAGATAAATGAGAAAAACTGAAAAGAGACAGTGGACTTACCATGGGCCTTTCTTCATAGATCTTCAGGAAATAGAAAGGAGGAAGTCGAGTGATGTCATCAGTGTGATTTTTATTTCAAAAGAAAAGACTTTTGTTAAACGGTAACACCAGTGACACAACTCCAGGGGACCACTATTTTCATTATATATTTTATAATATTTATTAGGCATTTTGTTTTTTTTATGTCATTTACATCATATATTTGATAGTTATGAATAGACTTTTGTATTTTAAATGGTAGAAAACCCTGTTTTTGATCTCAAAACAAAGCACTTTCCCTCTGTACATGGCTGTGGGGACGAGCAGTTTTGTGGTGCCTCGAATTCTATATAATTAATAAAAAAAATAAATAATGCCACATTGATGGCTCAAGAAGGTGTAATTGTTCAAATAACATATTGTTTCATTTTAAAATAGAAAAAAATTGTAAACCTAAAGTGTTTTTCAAGTGTAATATTTCTGTAAAGGCTAGGGACAGAAAAATGGACGTTTCCATAGAATGACCCTATTATTATAAATCATGAAAAAATGTTCAGGATGTGAAACTTAAAAATATCCTCATACTTCTAATGCCAGGTTTCTAAACATCTCATTGACCTGTTTACATTTACCTCATCCTTTATCAGTGATGTGTTTATATAAAATATATACATTTATACATGATTTATATACAATTTCCATACATTTATATTGCAATTATATTTCAGAAGGTGTTAATTTCCCTCTGTACTGAATCACACTTTATTAGAAATAAATCAGTAAAGATCAGGTGAAGAAACTGAGTTTTAATTTCTGAACATCCCATACAGATAGAAAAGCAATTTACACACACACACACACACACACACACACACACATACACACACACACAAGTAAATGCTCTCAAACTAAAACTCGTCACTGTCAAGTGTGCTGCAGTACAGGGACAACACCCCCCCAACAGATACCTGTCAATCTCTTTTGTCAGACGCATGATACAGCTTTGCTACAGCAAAGCCCACAAAATTAAGTTGAACTCATCAAAGTTCCTCTCCACGGAAATCTTTAATAAAAGGCAAAAGATTTATGCATGAATGAAGAGAAACCTGCGCTTCATATTTCTTTCTTTCTTTCAACATTACTTCTTTCTAGACACTCCTATGTTTGTGGTGTCCCCAAAGAAATAGCCAAAGCAAACAATGAGGGATGGCAGAAGATTTACTAGTTAGGGATGTGGCTGTGCCAAAGAAAAAAACAACGACAACAACTTTCTTTCTTTAAACATTTTGAGAAGATGCAACCTTCCTGGAGGTACTGCAATACCAGGTCAATGTGTGGAGCAGACTGAATAAGCCCCTCTTCCAGCTCCTTGCTCTAAAAATCCGTTTAACATAGAGTCCTCCATTGGAGGACGTATCAGATATAAAACTGATAAGAACAGATTTTTTTTTTTTTTTTTTTACTAAACCATTGTACCAAATTCATCCACAAACAACATACCTTCATAAATCAGATTTCAATGCAATTCCAACAAAGAATATTTTACACCAACAACTAATTACCCAACATAAAACATTCTATCACCACAAAAAAATAGAAAAATATCATCAGGTCACTTGACACAAGAGAAAAATAAAGCATGGACATTAAGTGACTTGCAACCCCACTGCACAATGATCCCCCCCCCCCCCCCCCATTTCATTAGTGCATCCTTTTCCCCTCATTTTTACATTACAAAAGAAATTGAAACAAAGGCAAAAAAACTCTACTGTCACGGTGTAAGCCATATACCCCATTACACGCCATTGCAGGTCTTTGCTGGCATGAGCTGCCCACTGGCCTGAGCTGCTGCAGAGCTGCCCACTCAACCCCTGGTATTCGGAGACGGGTCTCCCCTGATTGTGCCGCACAACAGTCTCTCCATTTCCTGTACAGCCTGCAATGGTCCAGCACGAGGCCATCCACCAGGCACCAGGGCTGGCCGCCAATAAACTCGGCCACCTTCTGGTAGTGCCATGGGTGGTCGGTCAACCAGGGTGACGTCCCTCTACAGTGGATCACTGTCCGCAACGTAAAGCCCAACCAAGACCTTGCAAACAGCACAGACATGTGACCTTCCGAACCCCTTACTAGCTTCACATCACCACGGTCTTCAGAGGGGCGCAAGCTACTCCCCTTCCTACTTTTTCCCACTCCATGCACATTCTCGTGCGGGCGACCTGCTCATTCCCCCCCCCAAATAAATGTAAAGACGGCACGCTCCAGGCGCCTGCCTGTTATAAACGGGACGGGAAAGACATAGGCCAGATGGTTAAGGCCTGCCAGCAAGTTGGCATTTACTGCCACAACCCTTCCAGTGAAGGAGAGGTCCCTTCTGCCCCAGCTCTCGGCATTGGCTTACAACCTTCTCAGGGCGATGTCCCATTTCTTCTGGGCACTGCCCTCTCTCCAGAAGACAACTCCCAGAATTTTGAGCCCATCCTGGCAAAGTGTGAACCCGCTGGGATGTAAGATCTTCCAGCCCACGACCCTGCATACAGGACTGCGGACTTACTGCGATTGATGCACGCCCCCGTGTAGTCCCTGAAATGTAGGCTCCCTTCTCAGCCGCTCTGACAGAGGCTCTAAGTACAGGACACAGAGCAGCGGGATCAGCGGGCAACCCTGTCTCACCCCTCCAGGCTGTTCAATCAGTCTGGAGCAATGCCCGTTCACAATGACAAAGGGGCTGACTGCATCTGCATATAGCAGTCGGACAATATCGATGAACCCTGGACCAAAGCCCATCAGCTCCAGAAGCGCGAAACTGCTGGCACCCGACGCTGCTCAGCCCACGCCAACGCGTCTCTGATCAGGGCCAAGTTCATATCGCACATCCTCCCGGGCACCCCACAGGTCTGATCGGGGTGAATCACCTGGGAAATCACCTCCCTCAGGCGTAGGACCAGTACTTTGGCCAAGATCTTGTAATTGACCGTCAACAACGTCATTGGTCTCCAGTTGGCCAAATCGGTCCTATCACCCTTCTTAAATAGGAGGATGATGTACCCCACCATAGCTGAAGGTAGCAGAGCTCCGCACCTTAGAGCCTCCCTATAGACTGCCAAAAGGCCAGGACCTACCAAAGGCCAGAATGTATGATACCATTCTGCCGGTAAGCCATCCCCACTGGGTGCCACACATGGCTCTCTCCACCTCCTCTAGAAAAATGTATCTCTCCAATGCAGGTGCACTGTTAATCGGCAACTTGCTGGCGACAACGTCTAAAAAAGTTATTGTACGGTCATCCCTTGTCTCTCTTGCCCCAAAGAGATCGCCATAGAAAAAGCTAGTAATTTCCATCATCTCTTCGGTCGAGGTTACCAAACGATGGCCCTGTTTCAGGCCCTCGATGTACGACCTCCTCTGCCGGGCTCTTAGGCTACTGAAGAAGTAGCGGGTCAGCCGCTCATCCTGCTCAAGCGCCTCCTTACCAGCCTGAATAAAATAGCTCCAGGCCTCGGTCTCATAGTAGGCTCTAAGGGCCTCACTAGCCTCTCTAAGCTGCCCATAATCGTCATCTTTCCAAGCCTTACATAGCTTCCCGGACCACCATTTGGTCCTCTCCCTCCTTCTCCTCGCCATTTCCTGTCCCCACCAGCGACAGAGAATGGCAACCCTTCTCTTGAGGTCTTCCCACCACTCGATCTGAGTGGCATACAGACCTCGCATGCGCCACCACCCGGCGTAGAGGTGGCGAAACATCTCACAAAAGGAGAGGTCCAGAAGCACAGTCACATTAAACCTCTACTTGTATGCCCCTGATCACTATACAGTGATCAGAGACCCAAAAGGGCTGCAGCATGCATGAATGCACCTTCTCCCTCTCCGCTACAAACAGGACATCAAGGCGCGCCAAGTCCCCCCTGGAATTCCTCCAGGTGTGGCCAGGTGCATCTGTCTTGACCACCCTAAAAACGTGCACTGGGGCTGCCTCCCCCATTGCCTGGGCCAGCTCTCTCCCTCCCTCCTCTCCTACATCTACATTACCCCCCCCCCCCCCCCCCCCCAGTCGTCTGTTGGTGGAAAGGAGTGGCTGCAGGTAGCGAAAGAAGCCTCGCCTTTGTCCCACCCTACACAGTGCGTAGACAGCTATGGCTCTGAATTTTGAGCCCCTCCATGTGCCATCTACGCACAGCACCCTCCCTGGCACTACAGAAACTGTCACCTCTATGGCCCAGTCAAAAGATCTAAAAAGGATCCCCACCCCGTCCCCCCGTCCCCCCCTCCATCTCCCACCCCCCACACTGAAGGGCCCTGATCCCACCCTTTAGAAAAAGTATCCCTCTCAGCCTCCGAACTCAAATGGCACTCCTGTAAGAACAGAATATCAAAGGAAACATTGTGCAAACTCAAAAACTCAGAGGCTGCTTGATGCCTCTAACATTTAGGGTGCCTACTGATAACGAATGCTTCTCAGGAACCAGCACTGTCCTTCCCTTTTTTCCCCCTACCATTCCCAAATACTGTTCTGGCATGCCGTGCCAGCACCTGGGTCCATCCCTCCTCCTCTGTTATCCCTTCCCCGTGTTCTCTATTTTCCCCCATTTGGCAGTCTATCTCCAGTGGGGGAGGGTTTTCTAATCCCCTCTGCGCCTCCTCCCCTTCAGTTTCTCACACCTCTCCGATGCTTACAGCTTCACAGAGATCGAATTCCCGGCTCTTCTCCAGCCGGGATCTCTTTGGCTTTCTCTCTCCGCTTACCGTTCCATATCCCAAATCTGCCTCGGATCTTTTCCCATGCCAACATTGAGGAGCAGAACTTCCCCAGGAAAGCCTGGATGTCATCATCTGCCACAAAGGGATTAGACATGTGGACAGTTATGGGAACTTCATCCATGGCAAACAGTGGCACCAGACGGAGGCCATGGAGTACATCTTCCTCCAGACGGCAAGAGCAGTGGTCAAAAAATGAGGAGCAGTCTGTGAGCAAGGCGAAGGTGACGTCCAAGAAGCCCAAACCGTTTCTTTGCTTCAGCCGATGCATCCGTCCCCAGCTCCACTCTTATTGAGTGCCATAGCCACACCACTCGGCCCGGCCAAATTTCGCCGCCTCCTGGCATTGCTTCAGAAGCGGCTTGAAAACATCATTAGAGTTCAGGAGTAGGTGGGGGAGGGGGGAGATAATGAACAGAGTTCAGCATCCTGACAGCCTGATGGATGAAGCTGTTCTAAAGCCTTGTGGAACGAGCCTGGAGGCTCCGGTACCTTCTCCCTGAAGGCAGTAGGCTGAAGTGGAGGTTTGACGGGTGTGAACCATCTGCTGTGATGCTGATGGCTCTGCTAGTGAGGTGGGTGTGGAAGATATCCAAAAGGGAGGGCAGAGATACTCCGATGATCTTGCTGGCTGCGTTCATTAATGCGTTGCAGAGTCTTTCAAAAGGAGGCAGTGCAGCCTCCATACCACACAGTGATGCAGCTGATGAGAATGCTCTCAGTGGTGCCCCGGTAGAAAGAGCACATGATAGGACTGGGACTCGTGCTTTCCTCAGTTTGCGAACTAAGTAGAGGCGTGACTGAGCTTTCTTGGCCAGCGATGTGGTGTTCGTCATCCAGGTCCTCAGACATATGCACCCCTAAGAACTTGGTGCTATTCACCCTCATGACTGCGGCACCGTTGATGGTTAGTGGGGGGTGCTGTGGAGGTCCTCTTCTGAAGTCAATGACAATTTCTTTGGTCTTCCCCACATTGAGGAAGAGATTGTTGTCGTTACACCACTGGACCGGTCGGCTCACCTTGCTCCTGTAGGTGGCCTCGTTGTTGTTGGTGATGAGGCCCACTACAGTCATATCGTCTGCAAACTTGACAATGTGGTTGGTACTGTAACTGGGTACACAATCATGGGTCAACAGCAGCGGGCTGAGCACGCACCCTTGTGGCGACCCTGTGCTTAGTGTGATGGTCTTAAATGTTTTTCCGCCGATCCGTACATTTTGTAGTCTTTCTGACAAGAAGTCTAGCACCCAGTTACAGAGAGGGGACTTGAGTCCCAGGTGTCTTAGTTTGTTGCTTAGTATGAGCTGCTGGGGGATGATTGTGTTAAAGGCTGAGCTAAAATCCAGGAATAGCATACGCACATAGGAGTCTTTGGAGTCCAGGTGTGTAAGGGCTGGATAGAGAGCAGCTGAGATGGCATCTTCTGTGGACCTGTTGGTTCTGTATGCAAACTGGAATGGGTCGTGGGAGGGAGGAAGAATGGATTTTATGTGCTGCATGACCAGTCGCTCGAAGCACTTCATAATGATGGGGGCCAGTGCAACGGGCCGGTAGTTGTTGTGACTGGATGGGTGCAGCTTCTTTGGGACTGGGATTATTGTGGTGGCCTTGAAACACTTACATCCTTGAGTTCTTCAGCACAATTCTTTAGAATGCTACCAGGTGTGTTGTCTGGTCCAGCTGCCTTGCATGGGTTGATTCTCAGGAGGGTCTTTTTCACGCTGACTGGGGTCAGACACACAGCCTGCTCATGTGGGAAAGGTGGGATCTTCTGTGCCTGTGTGTTGTTATATGCCAAAAATTTGTGGAGGCTGTTAAGCAGAGATATGTCACTGTCACAGATCCATGGTAGGGACTGTAGTTACAGTCTTTTAGAGTTTGGATGCCTCGCCAGAGACTCTGTGTGTCTCTGGTGCTGCTGACATGCCCAGATATTTTATTGCTGTATTGTTCTTTTGCTTCCCTGATTCCCCGGGACAAGTTTGCTCTTGCTGTTGCTAGGCCTGCAGTGTCACCGGCTCTAAAGGCTACATCCCATGCCCTCAGAAGCTTATGTACTTCTCTTGTCAACCATGGATTCTGGTTAGCCCGAATAGTGACGGTTTTTCGGTGTGTGACATCGTCGTTGCACTTTAAGATGTAAGCAGCAACAGCCTCAGTATATTCCTCAATGTCTGTGTGGTTGTTGTAAGTTGCTGCTTCTTTGAAGATGTCCCAATCTGTTGTGTCAAAGCAGTCTTCAAGGGCAAACTGGGCCCCCTCTGGCCACACACGTACCTCCTTCTTGGTTGGTCTGGTGACTCTCACCTTAGGTCTGTACGCAGGTCTAAGCAAGATGGTGATGTGGTCAGAGAGTCCAAGGTGGGGGAGGGGGAGGCTTTGTATGCTCCTTTGCTATTTGTGTATGCTAAGTCCAATGTGTTATTGCCCCTTGTGGGAAAGTTTATGTTCTGATGAAGTTTTGGTAAAAAGGGCTTTAAATCAGCATGATTGAAGGCCCCAGCAGTAATAAGAAATCCGTCGGGGTGTGCTGTCTGTTGTTCGCTGATAGCTTGGGAAGGTTCACTGAGTGCCTCGATTCGGTCACTGTTGATAGTGCTGGGGGGGACGTAAACAGCGATGAGTAAAATCATTGTAAATTCCCTCGGTAGGTAGAAAGGTTAGCACTTGATAATAAACTCTACCAGCGGAGAACAGTGATTAAGAACAACAGCAGCATTTGCTTGGCACAAAGCATCGCTGATATAAACACAAACACCCCCGCCTCAAGTCTTTCCTCCCTCAACACAGCCTCGGTCAGCACGGTAGCATGTTAGCCCAGCTAGCTGGATAGCGGAGTCCGGTATGTTGTCATTTAACCATATCTCCGTAAAGATGAAAACACAGCATTCTCTCACCTCACGCTGTGCAGATCGTAGAACTTGTATGTGGTCCATTTTATTATCCAGTGGTCTTACATTTACTAAAATGAGGGATGGTACCATGGGTCTGTGTGGGCTAGCTGCTAGCCTAGACCAGATGCCTCCGCGCTTGCCTCGCTTCTGCTTCCTCTCGCAGTGCTTTCGACGCCTCCTCTCTGGGTGAAGTGCCACAGGCGAGGTCAGCGGTTATGTTGGCCAGCGGAATATACCGAGGGCCCAAAGTTCCACAGATACTGCGTTGTCCAAGGTTTATTGTCCTTGTTTCAATTTCCAAAAGGAAGTAGCGACTGACCAAGTTTTGGACAGAGATGACGGTGAACAATGCGAACATGAACTAGAATAAAAAACACTCGAAAATACACAGTTGAACACTGATGTCGGAGAGAGAGCATCCATACGCTTCTATCTATCTATGGTTAGATTTAGCAAAGGGCTATAGTTTGTATTAAAACCTGTTGTGCTCCCTCCTTTCTCACTAAGCACAGCTGAAACATATACAAACTACATCTGTTCCTTTTTTTTATAGAGATAGCCATTATCCACTCAGTCACTCAGTCAGTCAGTGTTTAAGCCATCCTAAAAGTGTCTGGGTGGTTGGAGTTGCTTCTCTTACTTCTTTCTAGCCCCTCGTATGGTTGTTTTCTTTGTGGTGTCCCCAAAGAAAGAGCCTGTGCAAACAATGAGAGATGGGAGAAGAATTACTAGCCAGGGATGTGGCTGTACCAAATAAAGAAAAGAAACCTTCTTTCTTTCTAGCTAAAGGTATAGGATTTGTTTAGATTTAGCAGTAGGCTATAGTTTGTATTAAAACCTATTATACTTCCCCATTTCTCACAAAGAACAGTTGAAACATTTACAAATTACATCTGTTCTTTTTTTTTTCTTTTTTTTTTCCAAGTACCATATGGCACTCTGCTCTTTTTCTTCCATTAAAGATATCAGGGTGGGGGTGGCGTTTCTCAAGACACCTTACTCTGAGCCAGATTACTAATTCCCAATCACTTATAGAGATAGCCATTACCCACTCAGTCAGTCAGTCAGTGTTTAAGCCATTCTATCGCTGTCTGGGTGGTTGGTGTTGTTTCCTTTACTTCTTTTTAGCCCGTCCTATGGTGCTTGTTTATGTGGCGTTTCCACTGAAAGAGCCCATACAAACAATGAGGAATGTGGCTGTACCAAAGGAAGAAAAGCAATCTTCTTCCTTTCTAACTAAAGGTATAGGATTTGTTTAGATTTAGCAGTAGGCTATTGTTTGTATTAAAACCTGTTATACTTTCTCCTTTCTCGCAAAGAACAGTTGAAACATTTACAAATTACATCTGTTCTTTTTTTTTTATTTTTTTTTTTAAATTACCATATGGCACTCTGCTCTTTTTCTTCCATTAAAGATATCAGGGTGGGGGTGGTGTTTCTCAAGTCAACTTACTCTGAGCAAGATTACTAGTTTTCAATCACTTATAGAGATAGCCATTACCCACTCAGTCAATCAGTGTTTAAGCCATCCTACCGCTGTCTGGGTGGTTGGAGTTGTTTCGTCTACTTCTTTCTAGCCTGTCCTATGGTGGTTGTTTATGTGGCGTTCCCACGGAAAGAACCCAAACAATGAGGACTGTGGCTGTACCAAAGAAAGAAAAGCAATCTTCTTTCTTTCTTTCTAGCTAAACATGTAGGATTTGTTTAGATTTAGCAATAGGCTATAGTTTGTATTAAAACCTGTTATAATTCCTCCTTTCTTGCAAAGAACAGTTGAAACATTTACAAATTACATCTGTTCTTTTCTTTTTTTTTTTTTTTTTTTTAATTACCATATGGCACTCTGCTCTTTTTCTTCCATTAAAGATATCAGGGTGACGTTTCTCAAGTCACCTTACTCTGAGACAGATTACTAGTTTTCAATCACTTATAGAGATAGCCATTACCCACTCGGTCAGTCAGTGTTTAAGCCATTAAACCAT
>CM074991.1:18846428-18866675 GCA_037576825.1 Pangasius krempfi | reverse complement strand
GTTTGTGTAAAGCTGCTTTGAGACAATGACATTGTAAAAAGCGCTATACAAATAAACTGAATTGAATTGAATTGAAATTTTGGAGGCCTTTTCGGAGGCCACTGGAGAACGCATCAACTGCGGTAAGTCCGCAGTCCTGTATGCGGGAGCGTGGGCACCCGGGGGGGGTTCTCTCTGTGCCAGGATGGTCTCAGGATTGAGACTGGTACACTGCCCTGAGGAAGTTGCATGTCAGGGCCGAGAGCTGGGGCAGAAGGGACTTCTCTCTTCACTGTTCACAAGGTTCTGGTTAGGCTTTACCCTGCGGACAGTGATCACCTGGAAGGAGACTGTGTCCAGTTGTGATGTGACTCCATTCTGGAGACGGGTGTCAGAGTGATGGTCCACTGAAGGGGGGAGCGGTCATACACCATGACCTCATGTTGTACAGCAGGGTCTTGAAGTGCATGGGTCCAGAGGTAGCGAAGCCAGTGTGGCAAGCCATCTCGGTGGCAAAGTGCATGTTGTGGGGCGCGAGGTGCAAGTGCATCCGGAGCCTGTCTCCCCCTGTCCGCCAGGAAAACCTGTTCCACGCGTTCAGGGCCAGGCTTAGGAAGCTGGGTTGAGGAGAGAAAGGAGGAGAAGGGGTTGTGAGGGTAGGGGTGGGAGGAGGGGGGGGGTTCAGGGACCACAGTGGTGGGGGCACCTTGGTGGCCTCACCGATGAGGTGGGGAGAAGAGGATAGTGGGTGAGAGTTTCGGGGTTTGGGGTTACAGGTTTTTATTTTGGGGGAGTGTTTTGTTCTTTCTTTCTTTTCCTGTCGGTTTTGTCCTGGACTTTTTGTTTTTGTTTGGTTGCTTTCCCTTGGCCTATTTTTTGGTTTGGTTATGATGTACAGTTAAGTGTCTTTCATATGGGTTCAAATTATGGGTAGAGTCACGGAAGGGGATGGGGAAATGTAAATAGTTCTTTGTGTTTGAGGTATAAATGTTTGAGAGTTTAGGATAAATGTTGCCCTTTTCATGAGAGTAGGGTATGTTTTTGTTGATTTGTATGTTTTGTTTTATCTGTTTCAAGAAGCTTTTGGTTAGAGTTTGAATGGCCTCTGTGGAAAACTTGTTTTGTAAAGGTGCATTTGGCTTAATAAAAAAAATGAATACAAAAATAAAAAACAAAAATCTGTTTTTATCAGTTTAATACCTGATACCATTTGAGGACTCTATATTAAACAGATTTTTTAGAGCAGGGAGCTGGAAGAGGGGCTTGCTCCATCCTCTCCATGCATAGACTTGGTATTGCAGTACCTCCAGGAACAGTGCACCTTCTCAAAAATGTTGAAAGCAAGGAAGAAAGAATGTAACAAGTTTTTTTTTTCTTTGCATCCCTCGCTAGTAATACTTCTGCCTCATTGTTTGCATTGGCTCTTTCTTTGGGGACACCACAAATACCACAACCATAGGAGTGGCCAGAAAGAAGTAAGGGAAGCAACTCCAACCCCACAGACAGTTTTAGGATGGCTTAAACATTGACTGACTGAGTGAATGACTGATTGAGTGGTGGGTGGGTAATGGCTATCTCTATAAGTGATTGGGAACTAGTAATCTGGCTCAGTGTAAGGTGACTTGAACACCCCACGTCCACCCTGATATATTTTATAGCTCCCGAAGAAGAAAAAGAGCAAATTGTTAAAAAAAAAAAAGTAACAAATGTAATTTATAAATGTTTCAGCTGTGCTTAGTGAGAAAGGAGGGAGAATAACAGGTTTTAATACAAACTATAGCCCATTGCTAAATCTAATCAAATCCTACACCTATAGCTACTGCTCTGCCTGTTTCCAATAGCTGTCATGGTGACAAGAGATTGAGCAGTATCTGTTGGGGCTGGAGTCTGGCTACCATTCTGGAGTCAGGCCAGAGGAAAATACTGGTTATTGCTTCTTGGCCTGTTGGCTATGATCAAGTGTAGCTTAATGCCTACAGAAGGCAATAATCGGCTGGCCCGAGTGGTGCAGCTTCATCATTCTCTCAGGGTGGAGCTCCGATCTGATGCTGCAGAGGAATTGAAGAGGCCTTTTGGCTGGGACTGGACGGTTCTAACGATATTCCAGGACCTGTGTGAAATTGCTCCTTCAAAGATTCTCTGCCTTCAGTACATTTCATCGTCTGGGTTTCTGGATGTGACTTTCGCCTCCTTTTCAGACTGCTCTGCCTTCTTCGACCGGTCCACATCAACTTGGCGTGAGCAAGTGCTCCATGGCCTCCGCTTGGTTCCTCTGTTCAGTATGGATGAAGTACTAGTGATATTCCATATTCAGTGACTAGGTCCATATTCATAACCTGGACGGAAGTGCCATCTGTGTGGAGCTGAGGACCACCAGGCGGCGGAATGTGGGGCGCTGAAGACTTGCAGCCTCTGTGGTGGCGAGGAGCACTTATACTGCCGCTGCCCTCCACGGAGAGGCACAAGGAGCAGCAAGAAGCAGGGCCTGGTTATGGAGAGGCAGAGCCAGCTGGAACAGACAGTCCGGTCAGTGGCCAGGAAGGAGAACATCTGGTGGAGCCAGCCCAAGAAGCCCAGACACTGGTGAGTGAGGCAGCGGGAGTCCTGCAGGCAGAGAGGAACCCCGAAGTAGATATCCCAGAGGGGGGTGGGACCCTGCCGACGGAGGGGGGAGGGACCTTCGACCCCCGCAGCATCTGCACAGGCACAGGAGGAGGTGGCTCTGGACTCAAGCCCAGGTAGGAGCACATGGAGCACAACCATGGGGTGGGGGTTTTGTTTAATTCCTTCGACTGGGAAGTGGAGTCGGTGGTGTCAGTGGTGACAGGGAGGGTTATTTGTGCAGATGTGAAGTGGAGTGGGGTAAGGTTTAGAGCAGTGGGGGTGTATGCCCCTTGCAGGCTAGGGCAGAGATGGGTCTACACCAACAGGTTGCTGCTGGTGGGAGGGGATTTTAACATAGATATGGATCTGGAGGGTGGAGGGGAGCTGGCTCAGGTGATGGCGGGAGCAGGCCTAGTTGACGTACAGGGCGATCGAGCCACAGGAACTCCAGGGGTAACACCTCTCAGCCCGACCTCCTGTTTGTGGCGGATAGCGTGACGGTGCAGTCGTGCCTTCTGACGCCCTTTTGGGCCTCCGACCACTGCATGGTAGTTGGCAGCATTCAGTTGGAGGTGGGACAGAGAGAGAGGGGCTCATGGAGGATGAACAGAACCATCCTGTAGGACCCTTCCTTCATTAAGGTGTTCCATCGCTGGGTGGCGGCGATTGAGGATGCTGTATGACATGCAGATGGAGTGGTGGGAGGACTTGAAAAAGATGGTTGCCATTTTATGTCGCTGGTGGGGACAAGAAATGGCGAGGAGGAGGAGGGAGAAGGCTAGGGACTGGGCTAGGGTGTTGCAAGAGGCCTGGCAAGATGGAGATCAGGGCTGGCTCAGGGACGCTAGTGAAGCCCCACAGGCTCACTACAAATCTGAGGCCCACAGTTACCTTATCCAGGCTGGTAAGCAAGCCTTGGAGGAAGACCATCGCCTGACGCATTATTTCTTTAACAGCGTTAGAAGCCGTCAGCGGGGTTCGTACATGGAATGCCTGAGACAGGGTGCTCATGCTCTCCCTAAGAAGTGTTTTGGAGGCCTTTTCAGAGGCCACCGGAGCATGCGTTAGTCGCGCTAAGTCTGCGGTCCTGTATGCCAGGATGGGCTCAGGATTTTGGGGGTTGTCTTCTGGAGGGAAGGCAGCGCCCAAAAGAATTGGGACTTTGCCCTGAGGAAGTTGCAGGTCAGGGCCGTGAGCTGGGGAAGAAGGGTCCTCTCCCTTACGAGGAGAGTAGTGGCGGCGAATTCTGATCTGCTGGCAGGCCTTAATCACCTGGCCTTCATCGTCCCTGTCCCGTTTGTAACGGGAAGTTATGCACCAGATCTGCACCGGCTGGGGGCTCTGGGACATCTCCCAGTAAGAGAACATCAATATCGACATGGCTCATGTCGCACACCTCTGTGTCCAGTTGGATGCGGAGGCAAGGAGACAATCGAGCATGCGATGTGGTCATGCCCCGTCGCGACTCAGTTCTGGAGACGTGTCTCAGAGTGGTGGTCCACTGAAGGGGGAGCGGTATTGCACCATGACCTTGTGCTGTATGGCAGTGGGTTGAGGTAACCTGGCTCAGTGTCAGGTGACTTGAGCAAACCCACCCCCACCCTGATAGGTTTACCATGGGGTGTTCTTCAGCCCAGAGGAAAATGCTGGTTATTGCTTCTCGGTCTTTTGGATACAATCAAGTGTAGCTTAATGACCACAGAAGGCAATATTCGGTCGGCCTGAGTGGTGCAGCTACGGCACTCAATAAGAGTGGAGCTGAGGATGGATGCATCGGCTGAAGCAAAGAAACGGTTCGGCTGGGATTGGGTTGTGCTACGCCTTTTGCGAGACTTCGGAAAGATCGCACATTCAAAGATTCTCTGTTACCAATACTTCTCCGCTCCGCTTCAGGCTTCTGGGACGTCACCTTCGCCTCTTTCAAGGACTGCTCCTCGTTTTTTGGCCACTGCTCTCGCCATCTGGAACAAGATGTGCTCCGTGGCCTCCGTCTGGTACCCCTGTTTTCCATGGATAAAGTTCCCGTAACTGTCCATATGTACAATCCTTTTGTTGCAGATGATGACATCCGGGCTTTCCTGGGGAAGTTCTGCTCCTCAGTGTCAGCAGGGGAAAAGGTCAGAGTCAGGTTTGGAATATGGAACGGTAAGCCAAGGTTCCAGGTGAGGCTGAGGGTCGACCCATCAGCGCCAGGGGGACTATTGCACCCTCCCGGCAGCTTTGCCATCGGACCGCACCGGGGCTTCCTGTATTACCCAGGCCAACCTCTTTACTGTCGGAGGTGCGGAGCACTTGGCCATGCAAAAGAGGCCTGCACCGGTCGGAGGTGCTGGCTGTGTGGAGCAGAGGACCATGGGGCGGTGGAGTGTGGGTCGCCAAAGACCTGCAGCCTCTGTGGAAGTGAGCAACACTTCTACCGCCACTGCCCCTCCCGAAAAGGCATGTTTGCAAGCCTCTTTGTGGAGGATTTTGAGGTTGCAGTGGCTCCAAGTGAGCAAGAGCAAGAGTAGGCAAGTATGGCCCCGATTGAGGAGGAACCAGCAAAGGCAGCTGGAGGAGCAAAAATGGCAGCAGAGTCGTCAGGAGCACCAGTATGGGAGACCCAGAAAACTGAGGAGGAGAGATTCCCACCAGAAAGGAGGAATGCCCCACCAAGGCATCTGAGGCAAACAGGCGGCACCCAGCAGAGCCTTGGCCACCTGAAACGGAGACACCGGCTAGGCCTTTGTCAGCACTGGAGGGTTCGGAGCTGGAACCCAGTTTGGGGCAAAGTGCCTGGCCCCCCGAGAGCCGGGCAGAGGTCCTGGAGGGGACCCCCAGCTCGGCCCGAACTGACTGGGCCAATATCAGGTTCTTTGATGGTCTGGAGGTTGAGGATGAGGAATATGCAATGGAGGAAGAGGCCGGCTCCTCCAGGAGTGGACAGACTAGGGCGGCAGAAGCTACAAATGAGGAGAGGAAGCCAAAGAGATCCCTGCTGGAGAGGAGCCGGGAATTTGATCTCTGTGAAGCTACAGGCATCGGTGAGGTGAGAGACTCTGAAGGGGAGGAGGCACAGGGGGGATTAGAAAACCCTCTCCCACTCCAAATAGACTGCCAAATGGGGGAAAATAGAGAACAGGAGGAAGGGATAACAGAAGAGGAGGGATGGACCCAGGTGCTGGCAAGGCGTGCCAGAACAGTATTGGGGAGGGGGAGGGGGGAAAAAAGAGAAGGAAAATGCTGGTTCCTGAGAAGCATGGACCCCAGCAGAGGGGGTTCTGAGGGGATAGAGGAGGGGGAATGGAGGCCTGGGGGAAGGAGAGGGGTGGGCAGATGGGGGAGAGGGTGGTGTGGGAGGATGGTTTAGAGGGAATGGATGAATGGACTAGAAGGGAGAGGTGGGTGAGTGGTGTGGGCACATTTTATTCTAGATTTTGGTTTTTGGTCTTGTGTTCTTTGATAAGTTTTCTTCAATGTTCTCATTATTAGTAGGCACCCTAAATGTTAGGGGCATCAAGCAGCCTCTGAAGAGGGCTGCAGTATTTTTGAGTTTGCATAATGTTTCTTTTGATTCTGTCCTTACAGGAGTACCATTTGAGTTCGGAGGCCGAGAGGGATACTTTTTCTAAAGGGTGGGATAAGGGCCCTTCAGTGTGGGGGGTGGGAGATGGGAGGGGGGACGGGGTGGCGATCCTTTTTAGATCTTTTGACTGGGCCATAGAAGCGGCAGTTTCTGTAGTGCCAGGGAGGGTGCTATGCATAGATGGTACGTGGAGGGGCTCAAAATTCAGAGCCATAGCTGTCTACACACCATGTAGGGTGGGACAAAGTCTTCTTTTGCCACCTGCAGCCACTCCTTTCCAC
The DNA here is from genome assembly GCA_037576825.1 of Pangasius krempfi. NCBI lineage: Eukaryota > Metazoa > Chordata > Actinopteri > Siluriformes > Pangasiidae > Pangasius > Pangasius krempfi. The sequence continues at coordinate 18,860,246 of CM074991.1, read as the reverse complement.
CAACAGACTGCTTTTGGTGGGGGGGATTTTAATGTAGATGTAGGAGAGGAGTGGGGGAGAGAGCTGGCCCGGGTGATGGGGGAGGCGGCCCTGGTCGACTGTATAGTGATCGGGGGCATACAAGTAGAGGTGGGGCAGAGAGGTTGGGGTCTATGGCAGTTTAATGTGACTGTGCTTCAGGACCCCTCCTTTTGTGAGATGTTTTGCCACCTCTACGCCGGGTGGCGGCACATGCGAGGTCTGTATGCCATTCAGATTGAGTGGTGGGAAGACCTCAAGAGAAGGGTTGCCATTCTCTGTTGCTGGTGGGGACAGGAAATGGTGAGGGGAAGGAGGGAGAGGACCAAATGGTGGTCCGGGAAACTATGTAAGGCTTGGAAAGACGGCGATTATGGGCAGCTCAGAGAGACTAGTGAGGCCCTTAGAGCCCACTATGAGACCGAGCCCCAGAGCTATTTTATTCAGGCCGGTAAGGAGGCGCTTGAGCAGGACGAGCAGCCGACCCGCTACTTCTTCAGTAGCGTCAGAGCCCGCCAGAAGAGGTCGAACATCGAGGGCCTGAAACAGGGCCAAACAATTCGACAATGTAACCTCCCTCAGGTGCAGGACCATTAGCCTGGCCAGGATCTTATAATCGACCATCAACAGAGTGATTGGCCTACAGTTTGCCAAGTCAACCCTGTCACCCTTTTTATATAGGAAGGTGATATGCCCTACCCTAGCGGACGGAGGTAAAGCTCTGCACTTTACAGCTTCCCTGTAGATGGCCAACAAATCCGGGCCCACCAGCGGCCAGAATGTCTGGTACCATTCCACTGGTAAACCATCCCCACCGGGGGCTATGCCCGTCCTCAGGGAGAGCATGGCTCTCTCCACCTCCTCCAGGGAAATCTGACCCTCCAGGTCAGATGCTTCTTCCCCCGGCAACCTGCCAGCCACATCATCCAAGAAAGCCGTCACGAGGTCCCTCCTCGTTTCCCTTACACCGTAGAGATCGCTGTAGAAGGACCTAGCCACTTCTAGCATCCCCTCGGCCGAGAGTACAACCTGAGCACCCTGTCTCAGGCCATCCATGTACGAACCCTGCTGACGGCTTCTAACGCTGTTAAAGAAATAACGCATCGGACTCTCGTCTTCCTCCAAGGCTTGCTTACCAGCCTGGACAAGGTAACTTCAGGCCTCAGCCTCGTAGTGAGCCCGTACGGCTTCACTAGCGTCCCTGAGCCTCCCGTGATCTTCATCTTGCCAGGCCTCTTGCAACACCCTAGCCCTAGCCTTTTCCCTCCTCCTCCTCCTCCTCGCCATCTCTTGTCCCCACCAGTGACATAGGATGGCAACCCTCTTTTTCAAATCCTTCCACCACTCCATCTGCGTGTCATACAGCATCCTCAATCGCCGCCACCCAGCATAGAGGTGATGATACACCTCAATGAAGGAAGGGTCCTGCAGGATGGCTCTGTTCATCCTCCACGAGCCCCTCCCTCTCCGTCCCACCTCCAACTGGATGCTTCCAACTACCATGCAGTGGTCGGACACCCAAAAGGGCCTCAGAAGGCATGACTGCACTGTCATGCTATTTGCCACGAACAGGAGGTCAAGCCGAGAGGTGTTTACCCCCCCCAGATCCATATCCACGTTAAAATCCCCTCCCACCAGCAGCAACCTGTTGGTGTAGAGGAGTGGCTCTAGTAGGCGAAAAAAGCCCCATCTCTGCCCTGGTGTGCAAGGGGCATACACCCCCACTGCCCTGAATCTTACCCCTCTCCACTTCCCATCTACACAAATAACCCTCCCTGGTACCACTCACACCACTGATTCCACTTCCCAGTTGAAGGATTTAAACAAAATCCCCACCCCATCCCCCCTCCCGCTCCCAACCCCACACATGACAGGCCCCAAATCCCACCCCCTCGAAAACTCATTCCCCTCGGCTTCTGAACTTAAATGACACTCTTGTAAAAAAAAAAATAAATCAGAAGGGACAGAACGTAAACACAAAAACATGGCAGCCCTCTTCAGGGGCTGCTTAATGCCCCTCACATTTAAAGAACCAAAAGAAAACAAAAGCATTATTTAAAAAACAACAAAACCTCAGCCCAGCCTCAGCCCAAAACACAAACCATGTGTGCCTGCGGTCCCTCCCCCCAATTCGTTCCCTGTCCCCTTCCCCCTAAGCCCCTCCCCCTCCCCTACCAGAATTTCCATCCCACCTCCCAAGCCCAGTTGAAACCCCACCTGTTGGGGTTTTAGCCACTTAGCTACCCACCTCATCCTCACCTTTAATACTTCCCCTCCCTCTACCCCTCCCAACATCCTTGACCTGTCTTGCTACCACCTGGGTCCATCCCTCTTCTTCTCCTACACCCTCCTCCCTAGGCCCCTTACCCCCTCCACCAACCTCCTGTAAGGGCTGGGGAGGCCCTTCCCCGCCCCCCTTCAACCCCCTCACCTTCAGTCCTCAGCCCCACCCGATCCTTCTCAGGTGGGAGGAGATCAAATTCTCGCCTCCCCTCCACCCTAGACCTTTTCGGACCCCGATCCTCACCTCACTGCCGATCCAAGACCTCTGCCCAGCTCCCGGGAGTCTACGTGTTCTGTCCCAGGCTTGAGTCCAGGGCCAGCTCCTCTCGTGCTCCCTCCACAGATTGCAGGCGCTCCACTGGCAGGGTGCCGCCCTGCCCGTGATCCTCGTTGGGGGGACCACTCTCTGTTTGAGGGGCACTGATCTCCTCCCTTGCACGTGTCAGGTCCACCTGCGCTGGCTCCCCCACTTTTTCAGCTGCTGTCTCACTCGGGGGTCTGGCTGCTCTGGCTGGCTCCGCCTCAACATGACCAGGCTCCTCCCGCTCCCCATGAAAGTCATCAGTGAAGAGACTAGTGTACGTACCTCTCCACAAAGGACAGTGGCGGTACAGATGCTCCTCACTCCCACAGAGGCTACACGATTTTGGCGCTCCGCTTTCGGCCGCAGCGTGATCCTCGGCTCCGCATAGGCGACATCTCCACCCAGTGCAAACCTCCTTCGTGTGGCCTAGCGCTCCACACCTCCGGCAGTAAAGAGGCTGGCCAGGGTAGTGGAGGAAGCCCCGGTGAGGCCCAATGGCAAAGCTACCCGGGGGGGTGCAGCAGGCCCCCAGGCGATGCTCGATCGACCTTCAGCCTCACCAGGAACATCCTCTTGCCATTCCAGATGCCGAAGCGGCCTCGAATCTTCTCCCCTGCAGACACTGAGGAGCAGTAACGTTCCAAGAAGGCCCTGATGTCCTCGTCTGCCACAAAGGGTTTGTAGAGGTGAACGGTGACGGGGACCTCATCCCTAGCGAACAGGGGCAAGAAGTGAAGCCCGCGGAGAACCTCCTCTTCACTTGTCAAATACCGCCGAACAGTCCGAAACGGAAGCGAAGGTCACATTGAGGAAGCCAGCTGAAACAAAAGTCCTGGATGCAGAATATCTTGGAGTCAGGCAGTTTGCAGAAATCACGTAGAATCCGAAGAACGACCCAATCCCATCCGAATCGTCTCTTGACCTCTGCCGCTGAATCAGAACAGAGCTCAATCCGCACAGTGTGTCGTAGCCGCACCACTCGGGCCGGCCGAACGTTGCTCTCTGATGGCATGATGCTAAGGCCAAGTGTTAAACTACACTTGATCGTAGCCCAAATGCCGAAAAGCAATAACCAGCATTTTCCTCTGTTCTGAAGAACACCCCATGGTAAAGTGGTGACTCCAGAATGGTAGCCAGACTCCACCCCCAACAGATACTAACCAATCTCTTTTGTCATCATGAAAGTTATTGGAAACAGGCAGAGCAGTAGCTATAGGTGTAGGATTTGATTAGATTTAACAATGGGCTATAGTTTGTATTAAAACCTGTTATTCTCCCTCCTTTCTCACTAAGCACAGCTGAAAAATTTACAAATTACATCTGTTCCTTATTTTTTGTACCATATGGCACTCTGCTCTTTTTCTTCTGTGGGAGCTATAAAAGATATCAGGGTGGGGGTGGCGTTGCCCCTAACACTAACCCTAACCCTAGCTGTAACCCACCTAACCTATCAGGGTGGGGGTGGGGTTGCTCAAGTCACCTTACACTGATCCAGATTACTAGTTCCTAGGTGAGTTTCTCTCATTCTCTTCCAGGGGTTTCCCGGGTAAGTGGGTATCTTTCAGAGTTTCCTCAGGTAAGTCAGTACCTTCCTTTCCACTCAAACAATCTACTTCCTCCTCTAGATCTCTTCCTTCACTAAGTGCAGGTTCATACTCAAATCTCAAATCATCAGCATTTTCCTAGTCTTGGACTCTGGAAGGTTCAGAGGGTCTCGCATCAGAATTCAATACAGGCTCCCTGAGATTATCATCCACTACTCCTGTGTTAGGCACTCGCCTCACAAAAGTTATGGTAGGAAGGATAAGGAAAATGTTGATGATTTGATGATTGGCTGATGGTCTGGTGTTACTTGGGGAAAGTAGAAGTCTAGTTCGGCAGAATTAGTACAGGTCAGTTCTGTGTCATCTCCTTCCGGAACTGCAGACACTTCTTTAGGACAATGAGCTTGCTCTTTTCTCTTTACTGTCACTTTCTTCAATGGAATCAGTAGAAGTTAAGAATCCATAAGGCAAGAGCATATCTCATATGGAGTGACCTCTCAGGACCATCAATAGTAAGAGACTTCACCACATAGACCAGAGAATCCCTTATCTGTTTCACTACTTGGTAAATTATCTTGCTCCATAGGTTAACAATCTTGTGTTTGCCTCATATTCCAACATTTTTGACAAGAACAGGATCTCCAGTTTCCAAGGTAGATTCTGTCACTTTCAAGATTTCTTTGTTTGTTTGTATGAATGGCTATCCTCTTACTGTAATCCATAGCAATTTTATAGTTTTCTTGCAAAGAGTCTTGGAGCTTTCTGACATATTCAGTGTGAGTGACTTTCTTCTCCCCTTCATGTTTAATACCAAAAAAGGCTACATCTAGGGGAAGGCTCAGCTGTCTCCCGAACATAAGCTGGTAGGGAGAAAAACCAGTTGTGTCTTTTTTTGTACAATTATAGGCATGAACCAATGTCTGTACATGCTCATGCCTTCTGACTTTGTTTCTTCCTGAAGCGTTCCAAGCATTTGGAGAAGAGTTCGGTTAAATCACTCCAAGGGATTTCCCTGTGGGTGATAAGGAGTTGTTCTGGTCTTCTTTATCCCCAAAAGATTACAAAGGTCTTTAATCACAGCCATCTCAAAATCAGGACGTTGGCCGCTATGAAGACGCTCTGGAATCCTGTAATGGATGAAGAGGTTATTCCACAGTGTCTTGGCTACAGTCTTTGCTCTCTGATCAGCTGTAGGAACTGCCATGGCATACATAGTGAAATGATCAGTGATGACTAGTATGTTCTTTGTACCCTTTCCATCAGGTTCAAGTGAGAGATAATCCATGCAGATTAGTTCTAAAGGCCTGCTTGTCTCTATGCTCACTAAGAGGAATGCTTTTTCTGCCTTGGCCCTTTTCCTGGCACACCTTTCACACATGCTGACTTTGTGTTCAACATCCAGGGACATTCTTGGCCAATAGAAACGTGTGTGGACCAGATACAAGGTCCGTTCCACCCCATATGGCCTACAGAGTCATGCAGAGCTTCCAGTGCAATTTCTTTATATTTCTGTGGGAGAACAAGTTGATAGAGGGGCTCACCTCAGTTCATGCACTTTCGGTACAGTACTCCATCAATGATCATAAGACGATCCATCGCTCTAAGCATGAGTTGAATCTCCCTGCATTATCAATGTCTAACACAGAAAAAGAGGCATTTTCCAGTGTTTAAGAGGTACATTACTCCACTTATTGCAGGGTCATTTGCTTGTTCTGCAGCCCAATCTTGCTGTGACATACTAGGAAGGGTGCTTGAACCAGGAAGTAAGTCAGCTTGTGCGAATTCTGCTGGGATCACATTAACATCCGTGGCAAGACATTCCAATGCAGCTGATAAAGAGCTTGCCTCCTCTCCAGCCACAGTGAGTCCATGCAGTTGATGTTTTTGAGAACTGGCTTTCACTGCTTCCCTTGGAAATGAGATTTGGCTTTCCACTTTCAGGAACCAGGAAATGAACTGATGGAAGTGGTCATCTTCAGCCTTGGAACTGAAATCTGTGTCTAACTGATTGTGTGGTCGCTCTGTAGTGAATGCTGACTTTGAAATTGGACAAATCCACAAGCCAGTGGTGTCCTGCAGTGTTGAGGTTGGCCGATGTCAGTATGTACATCAGTGGGTTATTATCCATCACGACAATAACCTCGGCTCCATACAGAGTCATAGAATTTGTCTGTCAGAAGAAGCCTCTGTTGGCAAATGAAATCAACCTCATGTGACCGTCTTGTTCTTGGTACAAAACAGCACCAAGAACATGGAGACTGGCAACGGTGTGTAGGATGTACGGATTTGCAAACTCCAACAAAGAAGCTGTGGTCAACTTCTCAGTCAGTGTCTGGAATGCATTGCCACACTCAGGGGCCCATCTACCCCAAAGGGTTTCCTGAAGTCAGTATTTGAGACCCTTTTGCATTCTTTCAAGGTGGACAGTAGCCAGCGGTCAATTCACTTTGTCCACGTTTAGGACAAAGAGTGTCTGAAAAATCTTTAATAATGTCCAGTGAATCCCAGGAAGGATTTTAGCTCACTGATATTGGCTAGTTTTGGTCAAGTGGTCAGCACCAAGGTATTTTCAGGGTCAGTTTTGACATCATTTTCTGAAATGATGTGTCCATGATATCTGACTGATTTCATGATGAAGTAGCATTTATCTGGGGCTAGTTTTAAACCAAACTCTTTCAGCTGGTTCAAGACTTTCATGAGCCGTTTTCCATGTTCCTCCAGGCTATTCGAGAAAACGCAAAGATTATTGAGGAAGACGAGGACTTCTTTGAGATGGATGCTGCCCATACACTTCTCCGTAACATGCCGGAATGTGCTAGGAGCGTTGGTCACCCCCTGCAGCAGAATCCCAGAATCCCATGGGTGTTATGAATGCTGTTTTATGTTTATCCTCCTCTTCGACTTCCACCTGATAGTACCTTGATTTTAAATCCATAACAGAAAACCATTTGGATCCCATTAATGCAGAAAATTTGTCTTCAATATCTTCTCTTCAAACCCCCATATATGTAAATACACATTACCACTCATATCCCTTAGAGAGTACCCAGTGGTTTGAGTCTGAATGGTATACTAAAGCAGGTTACATATAAAAGATATCAGGATGGAAGTGGGGTACTCAAGCCACCTTACACTGAGCCAGGTTACTAATTCCCAATCACTTATAGACATAGCTATTATTTTCCACTCACTCACTTACTGTTTATGCCATCTTGGAATTGTCTTTGGGGCTGGGGTTACAGCCCTTATGTCTTTCTAGCTACTCCTGTGGCTTTTGTCTTTGTGGTGTTTCCAGAGAAAAGACCGTTGTAGACAATGGGTGATGGCAGAAGAATTGCTAGCCAGGGATATAGCCCCAAGAAAGAAAAAAAGTAATTTTTTTTTATTATTATTTTGAGAAGGTGCACCATTCCTGGAGGTACTGCAATACCAAGTGAATGCGTGGAGTGGACGGAGTAAGCACCTCTTCCAGCTCCATGCTCTAAAAATCCGTTTAATATAAAGTCCTCATATGGAGGACGCATCAGATATTAAACTGATAAGTGCAGATTTTTTTTTATTAAAACCAAAACACATCCACAAATCAACATCCAAGCTTTCACCATAACTCATGCATCAAATTTCACAATCAATAGCAAAACAAAACAGGACAAAAACAAGAACAAAAAACAAAAGCAAAAACAGCCACCTGGAAATAAATAGACAATCTCTTTGATCTATGTTGTCAGTCCCCCATTTACCATTTACACCAAACAATTCCCCCTCTATTAAATAAAAGAACAAAAGCAAAAACAGTCACCTGTAAATAAACAGATAATCATTTACCTTACATTTACATTTATGGCATCTGGCAGACGCCCTCATCCAGATCGACTTACATTTATTTCATTTATACAACTGAGCAGTTAAGGGCCTTGCTCAAGGGCCCAGCAGTGGCCCATGACCTTCCGATCAGTAGAAACAACTCGCGACTGGGCACAACTACCTCGCATGCGCAATTGTCTTCTCACCTCCACATCCACCTGGATGCAGAAGCGTTTGGCTTGAGCCATGCCAGTAAAGCCTTTTCCTCACCGGGAGATATCCCAGAGCCCCCAGCCAGTGCAGATCCTCACTGGTCCCATCTAGCCATGTGGGCTGCAGAGCTGCCCACTCTATGCCTGGCATACGGGGAAGAGTCACACTAGTTTGTGCCACACAAGGCCATCCATCAGGCACCACGGCTGGTCCCGAATGAACTCGGCCACCTTCTGGTAAGGTAACGAGCCATGGGTGGTTGGTTGACCATTGTGCTGTTTCTCTACAGGGGATCACTGCCTGCAAAATAAAGCCCAGCCAGTGTCGTGGAATTCTTTTAGCTAGAATAAAAGTTCTCAGAGTCTTGAGGTCTTGATGCCAAAAAATTTACTTTATTGTAAAAGGCAACAAAGCCGAGTCAGTCTGCAGTGTAATTGAAGAATATGATCTCATCACAGCCTTTTATAAGTTTTCAAATGTTGGCTGTCAGCCACCATTATTTCTCAGTCTAGTTTCTATCTCCTTTCTTCTATATAATCATATTCTTTCCTAATCTTTATGGGCCTGGGTACATCCTTTCACTGATATGTTTTTCAGACACTGAGAACCTCCAGACATTGATACCCTCCTGTACATTGAACAGTTAGTTACTGAACTTTAGATTACCTTATACATGAATATGATATTGCATACTAATGATTATATATGGTATAATATTGATGATTATACTGATTATGATGATTATATATTCCATATATTCCCCTTTGGGACTTACTAAGTCCCACCTACTTCAAGAGAGCAGTCTCACAATCAAGTCCCTTCATTTATACTAACTAGTGACCAATTTTAGATCACCCAATGACCATGTGGAGCATCAGGACCAAACATCTGCCTCCACCCTTGATTAGGAAGGAGTAAAAGATCCTGTCCAGTTATTTGATGTTGATTAGGATACAATAACATGATTAGAAAAATGATAAAATGGCTGTGATATAATACTTTGGTGTTGTATATTCATCTACTTCGACACAGATACTTTGCATATCATAGAGGGCCAACCTTGGGGAGAGGTTAGGCTAGCACTTACACCCAGGGCATGGTTCATTATGCCTCTTCTTTATCCTCTTCTGGTGATGGTGTTGTGGCCATTCGTGTAGCTCAAAGATCACTCTGGAGGGCCCGGGTGTTGACGCCATTAGACTTTATTCTTTCAAAAAAAAAAGCCGAGCAGTTGTCTGCAGACAAAAGCTGCCCAACTCTTCAGAAGGGCATTCTTATATACCTAAAACCTCTTCCACATCCTGTTTTAAACAAGACACTAGATTACCCCATATGCTTATCTTATTGTTTAAGGAAGCTTTACTCACTTAAATTTACAGTATGTTCCTGTTTCCCACTTTACCCACTTTAAGGATTCCAATGCATATGTAAGGTCGTATAGGTCATTTTTAGGCCTCAGTTTCTCAGCATACATTTCCTGTTCCATGCACATATTTCTAGTCAGCAAGCCTTTTACTGAGATACTGGGTACAATGACACATTTTGCACTATACTGGTTCCATACATCTATAACATTGAGGATTAAACATTATACAGTATATCATACTCAAATATGAGTATGACAATGTCATTTGTTGACAGTGGCCCGCACCAGAAATGACCTAAATATGGGCAAAACACAGCAAAACAATAGTCCTCCAAAGAGTACTCCTAATGCTATCATTATTCCCAATTTTGTTAACCAAGCTCTCCATTTCCCTAATGTTGATTCAAACCAGTCTCTGATATGATCATCCCTACCTGCATTGTCGATCACTTCTTGTTTAAGTTGGTCCAAGCTTCAGTAAAAGAGCCTTCTGGAGCTATATTATTTCACAGGAGCTGTGGATGATCCAAGATGGTGGCGCAGCAGTAATATGCAGTGGCCGCTTCGGATTCAAAATGGTGCTATTTCTGTTTTTAGCCTGACTTTTTAATGGTACATGGACATCGGAGCAACCAGTGTTCATGTATACCATTGCCAGATACTAAAAATTTACAGAAATCATGCAACAACTGATCTGCATGATGATCTGTTGGAGAAGCTGCACGATCTCGGCTTGCTGCCGGGACCCTCGGCGTTGCCTGATGCTGGTGGTCGGGGGAGGGGACGTTGTAAGCGGTGTGCGAGAAAGCAGAAGCATGGCAAGAGGGCAGGGGTCCATGGCTAAGGCTAAACACAAACCCTAGCCGGTGTAGGAACTCAGAGATCATCAAACTGAAGAAACTGATTGTCTCTCCAACCACCCAAAGACAAAGACATTCCTTTACCCCAACAGGCCTAAGATGGCTCCAGCCTGTCTAGGCTAAACGACAGGTCATCAAGCATTAAGGGATGCTAACGGTCATCGGAGTGCAGAAAACCCCATAAAAAGGGTGTAAATTACCCCTTGGTAAAGCTGACCTCGAATTGACCACCCTTAACAGAGGGCTTTTTGTTTGGATTAGGGAACTTGCTGAGATTTATCACACTCCACACCACCCTACACCCTGCTGAGGTCAGCATGACCTTTTGACACCTCACGGAATGGACACAGGGACTCCATGCCTAAGACTCCTACACTTTAAGCATGTTCTTTTCTTTCTTAAGTATCTGCCTCATCTTATTTCAATGTAATCACTGGCTTTCATATTGAATCTGTACGGGGAACATCCCTTCACATGTTGTACCAAACCCGAGGACAAGAGTCTTGAACCATCAACATCAACCTGCAATTTAGCCACGGCAATTTTTCACATGGTGGGAAGCCCGGTGCTAACTCCAAAGTCATGCACTCAACCCAACATTATATTGCAACCCCACTATTGGGAGTACATAATATTAAACCTGTGATATCTTGTAAATGTGCCATTTCACCCAGTAGCCAACGATCATGTGTATGTCTGTTATGTTTGGTATCTGTATGTTCGTCTTGTCATGTTAGATCTGTTGATAATCGACAATTTTCAGTATCTCATATCATACAGTAACTATAAGTAAAGTGAATAAGACCCGTTGCAATGGACAATGAGAAGGAGGCAACCTGAAAGGGGGGCCACTTGCAAATTAGCTGGAGGGCCAGCCAGGCCGCTCTCCAATCACTTCCAAGCTGACCTGCGTTGGTCAAAGACCTTAAGAGGCCAGATCATCCAAACTAGTATAAGAACCTCATGCCCAACCAAGTAAACGAAGAAGACCACAAAAACACAAAACCCACCTATAACCGAGTCGGAGCGGGAGCTGGAGCTGAAACTGGAACAGAGCTGGGACCAGAACAGAGCTGGAACAGGAAGAGAACCTGCACCAGCAGATTCCAAGACCTGCATCACCGAACATCACTTGACTCAACCCTCCGCCCAGCCATCCAGACTCCAGCCTCCCTCTCCGGCAAAGCAAGTATCGATACCTCCCAACTTTTATTAAGCTGGTGCAGTAAACCTAAAACTCTCTTTATCGAGTAATGCTGATATTTTGATGGTTCTGCTGCAGCTTTGTTTTCATGGAGATGTGACTCAGCAACAGACTTCCGGATGCTACCATTCAGCTAGACGGGCTAGCCTCATTTCGTGCTGACAGAAACACAGCTCTGTGCAGTAAGGCTTGCGGTGGTGGCTTGTGTGTTTACATCAACAGGGAATGGTGCAAGAACTCGGTGCTAGTTTCTAGCGACTGCTCATCGCTTGTGGATTTTATGACTGTTAGATGCAGACCATTTATTTGCCACAGGAATTCACCACAATCCTTATAATCGGAGTGTACATTCCCCCCAGTGTAAATGTTAAGAAGGCGCTCTGTGAACTGTAGGGGGCTATTAGTCATTGCTCCCAAATTCCATCGGCATGTGGACATGAGAGGGAAGAACAAGCTGGATCTTGTTTACACAAACATTCCTAGCTCGTACCAGGCAGAGTCCCTCCCCCACCTCGGCTACTCAGTCCACATCTCTGTTATGATAAACCCAGCTTATATACTGTACAGACTGAGGCTCATCAGACGCTCCAAACCAGTTCTGAAGCAGGTGAAAACCTGGCCATCTCTGCTCTTCAGGACTATTTTGAGCACACTGACTGGCACATGTTCAGGGAAGTAGCAACTGACAGCGACTTCACCAATTTGGAGGAATACACAATATCAGGGACCAGCTATATCAGCAAGTGCATTAATGATGTCTCTGTCTCCAGGATCATCACCACACACTCCAACCAGAAGGCACTGATGACTGCACAGGTGCATGTGCTGCTGAGGACCCAAGCAGGCGACAAGGTGGCCCTAAGAACAGCGAGGGCCAAACTGTTATCAGAGAGCAAAGCATGCACACGCACAGAGCAAAGAATCCACAACCACTTCAAGGACAGTGGAGACATGCAGAGAATGTGGCAAGGCATCCACGCCATGACCAACTAGAGGACATCACCTGCCTGTGACAGACACACTGAACAACTTCTATGCTCGCTTTAAGGTGCAGAATGATACAATGGTGAGGAAGACCACCCCTCCCTATGACCAGGTGCTGTGTCTAACCACAGCTGATGTGAGGAAGACTCTACACAGAGATAACCCATGGAAGGCTGCTGGACCAGAAAACGTTCCTGGCAGAGTGCTCAGAGGATGTGCAGACTAGCTGGCGGATGTTTTCATGGACATCTTCAACACCTCCCTGAGTAGCGCTGTCATTCCAACATGCTTCAAGGCCACCACCATTGTCCCTGGTGAGGGACACATATGTTCGAATGCCGTTCATAGACTTCAGTTCAGCATTCAACACAATCTTTCCTCAGCACCTGATTGGAAAGCTGAACCTGCTGGGCCTGAACACCTACCTCTGCAACTGGATCCTGGACTTCCTGACTGGGAGACCACACTCAGTCTGGATTGGGAACAGCATCTCCAACACCACCACATTGAGCACTGGGGCCCCCCAGGGCTGTGTGCTCGGTCCACTGCTGTTCACCCTGCTGACTCACGACTGCATTGCAATGCACAGCTCAAATCATATCATCAAGTTCATGGATGACATGACCATGGTGGGCTTCATCAGCAAAATGACAAGTTAGCATACAGAGAGAAGGTGCAGTGGCTAACAGACTGGTGCGGATCCAACAACCTGTCTCTGAATGTGGAAAAAAGAGATGGATTTTGACTTCAGGAGAGCATGTAGTGATCACTCTCAGCTGAACATCAGTGGCTCCTTCATGGAGATCAACAAAAGCACCACATTTCTTGGTATTCACCTGGCGGAGGCCCTCACCTGGTCCCTCATCACCATATCCATAACAAAGAAAGTCCAGCAGCATCTCTACTTTCTGCGAAGGCTGAGGAAAGCCCATCTCCCACCCCCAATCCTCACCATTTTTTACAGAAAGACTATTGAGAGCAACCTGAGCAGCTGCTTCACTGCCTGGTTTGGGAATTGCATTGTCTCAGATCGCAAGACCCCGCAACAGATAATGAGGACAGCTGAGATCATCGGGGTCTCTCTTCCCTCCATCACAGACATTACACCACACGCCGCATCCGCAAAGCCACCAGCATTGTGGATTCCATTAAATTCAATTTAATTTTATTTGTATAGCACTTTTAACAGTGGACATTGTCACAAAGCAGCTTTACAGAAATAAATGGATTCACAAAAA
>CM074991.1:18794154-18807613 GCA_037576825.1 Pangasius krempfi | reverse complement strand
AACTAGGATCGCTTTCTTTCATCTCAGAAATATTGCTAAAATAAGAAATATATTGTCACTACACGATGCAGAAAAATCGCCTCTGGCTTGCTCATTAGGGACAAATTCACATATTTACAATAAATTTTGAATCCATTTATTTCTGTAAAGCTGCTTTGTGACAATATCAATTGTTAAAAGCGCTATACAAATAAAAATGAATTGAATTGAATTGAATGTTTTTGATGTGGATAAAGTGATAATGAGCCATGAATTAGCTGGACAAGACTGTTTGTTAAATCAGTCATTCAGCTGAAAGTTACCATAACAGCTTTTCCATTTTCTTTAATAAAATGCTCCATCAGGACTTTGAGCATGTGCAACCATCAGGACACTTTTGCATGTGCAACCAACAGTCAACAAGGCCTGAGAAAGGGCATTCCTAAACTTTGGATACGACTCAGCAACACACTGGTTATTTCGGCTGAAGAAAGAAAATCTGTTACTTTGACTGAATGATGCTCACACAATAATCTCATTTTGAATTGGCTGTGAATTCCCAGGTGAATCACTTGGTGAATTCTCATTCTGAGCCATCCTTTCACTGGAATGAATGGTTTTGGGTTGTTGTTCTGAAGCCAGGCTAAGCAATTGACACTGCACCTTTTTCGGCTTGAGATTTCTTTGACTTTCTTGACCTTTTTAAAAAACAATAAGCAATTCTTGTTTTCTGAAGCCAAAGTTTATACTTATCTCACCTCCCCTTAATAATTTAGGCATGAAAGCTGATACTAATTACCAATATTATTTACCCCATGCCCTTCCCCATGTAGCAGGAAACCAGAAACCTTTATATTCAGCAAACGTTAAAAATATGCTGAGGACAGAGAAGAAGACAATCCGATGATAATTCTCAAAGGATGAAGGATCTGTTAAGATTATCACAACATGCAAGAAGAGCATGTCCATAAAGAGATGGCTAAAAGCTAGCTTCAGGTATTTCAAATCTCTTTGAAAAATAGGCCCAAAAAATAGAGGTTATTACATCTATTCCCATGCATAAACTTTGCTCATTGATCAAACTGTGTTAGACTATTTAGACTGTTAATACATTTAAAATGGTGGGATGGATGGACGCAAGTGCAGGTACACAAAGGATTTATTTAAAAAGCTTTCAGATAAATCCCATTCATAAGACAGGAACAAAATGCAGGCAATGGTCAGGTGACTGGCAAACAGCATAGACAGAGCAAAACAAGAATCAAAAACCAGGTTAATCAGAAATAAGATGAAAATACCAGAGAGTCAGGGCAACAAAATACAAGGTTTAGTAGTGACTGGCAACAATGACACAGAGCATATACTTCATAGTGATGTGGTGGTTTGGAAGTCCTTAAATACTGTGGCTGTGATTGTGTACAGGTGTGTGTGATTACAGTGATGGTGACTGATGATGTGATACAGTGATAGTGAAGAGTATTTGTGTGTTGGGTGTTGTAGTTTGCAGTGGCCATGTTTGTAATTGTGGTGTGATGGCGATTCCGGGAATGATTTGACATAAAGAAGTTTCCAGACTTTTTCAGCATTGTGAAATCCAGAGGTTTCATGCAGTACCTACTTGGACTGCCAATATATTTGAATTATTTGGATAACTGCAGGTACAGATGGAATAAACAGGGAGTTTATAGATAGAGTATATACACTACTGTGCAAAAGTCTTAGGCACATGTAAAGAAATGCTGTAAATAAAGTTTCCTTCAAAAATAAATAAAACAAGTAATTGTATAAAAAGCAGTAAACAGTAATAAATGTCAATATTTGGTGCAACAACCCAAAAAAATGCATCAGTAGTCTCTGGTACACTTTGTGAGTTTTATATGGAAATTGACTGGTAAGTTTCTCTAAACATCTTGGAGAATCTGCACAGGTTGCCACACACTGGAGGCTTTAACTGTCACACGATTCTGTTTTTGCAGGTAAAACCTGACAGCCTTCATTATGTTTTCTGTCTGACAAATGGCCTATTATGTCATTCCTTACTTTCATTACTAACATACAAAATTTTTCTGTATTTTTATTGGAAAAAATAAAGTTTGGAATAATGCAAAACTAAAATAAACCCTTAAGACAAAATTGGAATTAAAAAGTTAGGGTGCTTAAGACTTGTACAGTACTGTATATATAATGTGTACAGTATATACTTTTTTATGAGAAGAAAGTATTTCATATTGCATGGAAATTGCACTATTCTGCACAGTTAAGCATGTTTTTAATGGCTGTGTTAATTGTTTTGAGAGCACTTTAGTTTTTGGAAAAATCTCATATCATTTAAGAAAAAATTGTAACAGAAGTCATGATGCCAGTCTTCTGTACCTGGGCCACCACCTCAGAAACAGTCACAGAAACACTAATGATTCACCACTATAATTTCAGATGCTTTCCTTGTATATGGTCCCCATTGTTCTCAAACATGCCAATAATGTTTATGACAAAAAGTCTCATACTTACAAAACCAAACCCACCACTTCATTGTTGTGAATGTCTGCTGCTGTTCTTTTGCACCTGTATTTTTGCACTGTATCACTGATGTATTTTGCACTGTGTTATCTGATAATATATGTTGACTGTATAACTTTGTCTAGTGCATCAATGTCATTTGCTGTCATAGCACACAGATTTTGCTTCTGGGATCAAAAAAGTCAATTTATCTATCTATCCATCCATCCATCCATCCATCTAAACACGTTTTGCCTTAGTCTCACATATTGCTATCGGAGGCATCCTGAATTAATTCAGACATCATAATTGCCCTCATTTATGTGGTGCATCAACCTTACCACGAGGCACAATACTTTGACAGGGCAGACCATTTTGAGCTTAGCAGATTAAATGTAAGAAAGGAGAACTGGTAGGTCACCAAATCTAATGAGATTGATTGCACACGGAATTGCAACAATTATGCACCATTTATTTAGTACTTTACATTAACCTAAATATAAATAATACATAAATACATTTATTTAAACAAAAATAATTAAAATCAGAATCTATCCCCAGCAGGGCTGACCCTCAGTCCTTCTCCCCTGAGTACTGACACCTGTTTCTTAGTTCCACAGCTCATCAATTGCAAATGGAAAGCAGCTCAGTACACAAAGCATTTGCATGTGCATTGTACATAGTGTAAATTCTTATGTTTACCATGACAGCTTTGCTCCTAAATCCTCTGTGGTTACATTATTATCATTAGCTTAATTAATTACTTTATAATTCCCCTTCGGGAACTTGAGCTACGTCAAACAACGCTTTGGGAATGCCTCTGCTCTGAATCACATGTATAATCTGTCCAACGGAATCGCGTGACGTCACCGGAGGGATGACGTAGCGACCCAGAAGTATAAAAACGCATGCGGTGGAGCCAGCGCCAGCTTCTGTTGTTCAGTAAGTGCTCTATGTGTGTCCATGATTTATTGTTTGTCTGTCTCAATATTATATATATATATATATATATATATATATATATATATATATATATTAAAATGGCAAAGAACTTAGACAGGCAGTCATTTAGACTGTGTGTTTCTCTCTGCCCGCATTTTATTACGGATGGGGATACTCACAGTCTGTGTGTGGCTTGTTTGGGAGCGGAGAACGCTCGTTCAGCTCTTGAGGGAGCTGATTGCCGGCATTGCGCCCGGTTTTCGCTGCATACTCTCCACTCCTGGAGGGCGCTCTTTGAGGAGGGCGCTCTCTCTAGCGTGTCTTGCGGTTCAGGTCCTGCTTCTGCCGAGGCAGAGTGACGGCTCAGATTGTGGTGTTCGCAGATGGATTTGGCAGAGGGAATGGAGATGGGCATAGCCCTTTCTTCTTCCTCATCTGCCAGATCCAGTGCTCACTCTCAGGGAACAGAAGCACGTTTCGAAACGGTTTCTTCCCCACCAGGGAGAGGGCTCTGTGCTCCTCTTGCCTTTCTCTGAGGAGGGAGGTGAGGGGAGCGCCGCTGAGGACGAGTCTGTGGGTTTGCCACCACAGCCTGTCCAGTTTGAGGAGTTATTGGAGGTGGTGACTCGAGCTATCGCTAAGCTAAATATTGACTGGCCTCCTGAAAAGCAGGAGGCATGTCCATGCAGCAAATTAGATTGTTTTCTGCAATCTAAGTTACTGCCTCTGCGCCGGGGCCTACCCTTCTTTCCCGATTTGGACACCGAGGTGTCCAAATCGTGGAACAATCCATACTCAGCCCGCCTCTTCAGTCCCAATGTGTCTCACTACTCTAATGTGGTGGGACTAGAGGAGTGCAGTTATGGGGCGATTCCCCGGGTTGAGGAGACGCTTGCGAGCTATCTCTCTCCCGGTGGTGCATCGTCCCTTAAGGCCCCGGTGCCACTTTGGCTTTGGTGGTCAAAGTGTACAAGGCGGCGGGTCAGGCTGGTGCTTGCCTGCACACCATGGCGGTGTTGCAGGCATACCAGGCTGACCTGCTTAAAGAGTTGGACGAGGGAGAAGGAATTAATTTTGATGACATTTCTGAACTGCGTCATGCCGCAGATTTGTCTCTCCGGGCCACTAAAGAGACCGCCAGGGCAATTGGGCAGTCTATGGCAGCCCTGGTGGCTACGGAGAGACATTTGTGGCTGACCCTGTCTAATTTAAAAGCCAAAGACAGGGTCTTTCTCCTGGACCCCCCTATGGTGCCGACTGGCCTGTTCAGCGACGCTGTAAATACGGTTGTCGACAGGTTCCAGGAGGTCAAGAAACAGTCGGCGGCTTTCCAGCGTTTTCTCCCTCGCCGCTCTTACGGGGCTGCTCACCGAGCAGCCATGTACCAGCTCCTCACACCGTGAGGTCCACTCGCGCTCCACCCCCCCGAAAAGAAGGAGCCAGGGTGGCGCTCCAGGTCGAGGCCCAAGGAGATGATGGATCTGAGGACCGTCAACCTCAATAAGAGGGCCTCGACAAAGAAGTCCTGACCTTTTAAGGATCTCTGAGGGCAGGCTCCTCTGGGGAAAGGAGGTGTACACCTAATCGTACGGTGCCCGTCTCGCCACCCCCGGTGCTTCAGGGCACAGCGGTCTCAAGCGAGCGCTTCTCCCAGTTCCCGCCCAGAAACATAGCGGTTCTGGGGGGCTCGCTACCTCCAACGAGGTCTCTAGAACAGCTAAATATATATATATATGGAGGGTTGCGTCCTATTTTAGATCTGCGTCTGCTGAACCGATCACTTATGAGACTCAAGTTCAAAATGCTCACGCTCAAACAGGTCGTGTCTTAAATCAGGACTGGTTTGTCATGATAGATCTGAAAGACGCATACTTCCATATGTCCATTCTTCCTCAACACAGGAGGTATCTGAGGTTTGCTTTTGGGGGCAGAGCTTACCAATATCGGGTTCTTCCCTTCGGTCTTGCACTCTCATCCCGCACCTTCACCAAGTGTGTAGATGCTGCTCTGGATCCACTGCAACTCCAGGGCATCAGCATACTCAATTACATCGACGATTGGTTGTTTTTAGCTCAATCAGAGCAGATGGCAGTTCGACATCGCGATGTCATTCTCGCCCATATGAGAGAATTGGGGTTGAGACTGAACACAAAGAAAAGTGTGCTTTCTCTAGTGCAGAGGACCACTTATCTAGGTGTAGTGTGGGATTCGACCACGATGCAGGCACGTCTGTCTCCTGCTCGGATCGAGTCGATCCTCACGGCAGTCAAGAGAGTGAGAGAAGGCCAGTCACTCACTGCTATACAGTTTCAGAGACTGTTGAGTCTGTTGGTGGCTGCGTCCAACGTGATACCTCTTGGCCTGCTGTACATGAGACCCTTGCAGTGGTGGCTCAGGGCCAAAGGGTTTTCCCCAAGGGGCAACCCATTTCGCATGATCAAGGTCACACGGAGAGGCTTACGGGCCTTGGACATGTGTAAGAAACCATGGTTCCTGTTACAAGGCCCCGTGTTCTTACTTCCTCTGATCTCCCCTCTCCATTGGGGGTCAAGGCTCATTCTACCCGAAGTATGGCAGCCTCCAAGGCCTTCTCCTCTGGTGTTTCTCTCCAGGATATTTGCAATGCTGCGGGATGGTCTACCCCTCTGACTTTTGTCAGGTTTTATAGGTTTTATAACCACTTTATGCCACTCCCGGCTCCTCAGTTCTCTCGACCTAGTTGTGCCCTTCCACACTAGGCAGGGATTTGTCAGTCTGGTGGTGTTAGATACTCGTTCCTAAAGCGTTGTTTGATGCAGCTCGAGTTCCCAAAGGGGAACGTCCCTAGGTTACGTCTGTAACCATGGTTCCCTGAGGGAACGAGACGCTGCGTCTCGGTACCATACTTCCTGCATCCCTGCAAGTGCTTCCTTCACTCTCCTGAAGCTGGCGCCATCTCCACCGCATGCGTTTTTATACTTCCGGGTCACTACGTCATCCCGCCAGTGACGTCACGTGATTCCGTTGGACAGATTACACATGTGATTCAGAGCGTGGTCATGCAGAGGCGTTCCGAAAGCTTTGTTTGACGCAGCGTCTCGTTCCCTCGGGGAACCATGGTTACAGACGTAACCTAGGGACGTTTCTATTTGTCTTACTTCCTGCATTTACATTAATAGCATTAGTTAATTTGTCTTGTTTTTTGTCTTTACATAATCCTCAGAACTACAGCTACTTTAACAACACAGCACACAACCACTCACTGCAAAAAATTACATCTTAGCAAGTGAAAATATCTTATAATAGGAAATACTAGATATAAGATTAAAATAAACCAAATATAAGATTATTAATTTTAATACAAATTACTTAATATTTCTTTTTTTAGTTTTTTTTTTTTTTTTTTTTTTACTAATTTCAAACTTGAAATAGTCTTGTTCTTTTGGCAGATAATTTTGCTAATTCTTAGCATTTATTTCTAGAAAGACACAAAATTATCTGAAATAATTCAGAATAATCTGAAATAATTATCAGAAATTAAATGTCTAGAAATAGGTTTAATAATCTTATATTTGGTTTATTGCAATATTATAATAGGAAATACTGGAGAAATCACACTATATTATATATTTTCACATAATAACAATGTCCAGTTATGATCTTGAATGTAGCACAGACAACAGTAACCAAACCTATTTGAAAATGGTGTCTTGTCAAATGTGTAATCTGCACATGCAACACTGGTCATTAAACAGGCTGATATAACTGCTATAATTGTACCTTTTCTTTTAGAACTAACAGAAAATGGTGCTGATAGAAAAGTAAAGAAAGTTAACTTTCATTAAATTACATTTTATTTGATGTGAAATATGAGCTGAAAAAGGACAAATTAACTGTCAATTCAAAATATTGTGTTGTCAAAATATAACCAAATTTTAAAAATAAAACCAAACTATTGAAAATATTGAATATTTCTGCATTAAGACCTGTTTATCTGTTGATCACTCATGGTCAAATACACTGTTTCAAAGAGGGCTTTGTGTGAAAAATGTATTACATTTATTCATCTTCCAGATGCTTCCATGTAAAAGCAGTTAACGAGCAAGGCGGAATCTAATCCAATCACCATAAATCACCATAGTCTACTGCTGATATAGCTAAGAATTAAGCACTCTTTCCACGAGAACCCCATTTAGCTGGGACGACAGATAATTCTGAGTTAAATCCAAAGTTCAGTAACCCATAATGTCATTCTGTTGAACTTCCTTGTTAAATAATATTTGTTTTGTGCGCAAACCCAATGCCTTTGTGGATCTTAGTCAAAGTGTCGAGAAGGCTGAATGTTAAAACTAATGTTCCACTGACAGTGTAACACTGTAATTAGCTCTTGCTAGCGTGTGAGCCACATTTCATCTGGATAACACCCCATGCAGAGCAGAAGAGTCACTGTGAGCAGAATAGCTCTGATTGTATTTCATGGTGCAAGATCTTTAAGCGAGTGCAAATGTTATGATTAATTGTGTAAATATATGTTAAAAAAAAATAATATAAAATAAATCCTGAATATTTCAATAACTAATATTTCATAACAACAAAAAAGAATAAATCTCCTGTAGGTTACCTTTTTGTCATGGTAACAGGTTTACATCCATGGTGTTTCTATGTTTCTATGAATCTCTACCATAGGAAACACAATGCCAAGCACTGAGACCCCAGTTTTCTCTTGTCAACTATAGGCCCACGTTTTTCCCTCATCCTAGAATAAGACGCTGTATTTAATAGTTAAAAAAAACATCTCCGATTAATTAACACTACATTGGGAGAGTGAGCACATTCTCATAAAGTGGCTAAGAACCGCCTACACTATAAAACCTGAGGAGTTAATTTACCTAAATCAATTAAGAAAACTGATTGCTTAAATCATTTAAGTTTTTTTTTTAATTGATTGCTTGAGTACTTATAAAGATGTGAGTTTACTTAACATATTCATTATTAAAATCATTATTAAGTGTGAATAACTAATTAAATCAATTTTGAGATGCTCATTTGTTTATAAAGCTATGGTAAACATAAAACAGTTCACTTACTCTCATTAACTGTGTTATCTTGGAGTCAATTTATCCTAGCCAGTCTGCCTGCTCCACACACACAGTCACCTGAGTCCAGGATTGAACCAGGGACCTTGGAGCTGTGAGGTTGCAACACTACCCAGATTGAGTTCTTCAATCAATGTTCATTTACAGAGTTCTCATAACTTAATCCAACTAATTAATTTTGACATTTAAACATATTTGATTTGTGATTACTCATTTCATTTAATCATTTCCACTTTTACAGTGATAGGAAGTAGCTCTTTATA
This sequence comes from Pangasius krempfi, assembly GCA_037576825.1. Lineage (NCBI taxonomy): Eukaryota > Metazoa > Chordata > Actinopteri > Siluriformes > Pangasiidae > Pangasius > Pangasius krempfi. The sequence continues at coordinate 18,798,858 of CM074991.1, read as the reverse complement.
TGACATTGCAAACAACAAACCACAGACTTTTCCATGAGTCAGCAAGCATAGGAGAGTCTTAACAGGTAAATAAGGTGCTAGTGGCTGTTAGCTTGTTTCCATGCAACTAAAACTACTTTGTTGTTAGAATTTGATAGGGGTACTTGGGGTTCAAAAAGAAGGTGCTTTTGGTGTAGTTTGGTGCAGACTCTTTCCTCTTGTCTCCTTGGATTTTCTATTACCATTATTGGGGCTGGGAGATTTCAGATGACCACACCACAACAGGCTTACCAATAGCTGTCTGTCATAAAAGGACAGAATATATCCCATCAGAACTTGATGCAGGCTCAAGCACGAGGTGTACAAGCATATAGCTTGCTGGACAAATAAAGAATCATGTTCATGAACACGTGGCAGTCCTCACTAACTACTAGTCAGGGTCATGCTGGTTTAAGTTTGCCTACTAGTACATAGTACAACTAAATTTTGTTAGAAAATGTCATGGGCAAATAAAAATAATAACTTCACAAGTGGGATTGAAAAAAAAGCACCTGTAGTTGAGACCAATTATGATTGGTCTTAAATACTTAAGTGATTATATGAGTTATAAACTTGAGTATTGTAGATTTCTACCTCTTAGGGGTATAACTGAAAAATTATATACAGCTGAGCCTCAGTTTTGTGTGATGACATTTTAGATATATTATCCCATTATATAAGCTTTTCAGTCTAGGTTTAAAATTTCCTTCCACATGGACAGCCAGCATTATATAATGATCTACCATCCAGAGTCTACCAAGAGGCCAATTTGTTCTTAATGGATTATTGATTTTGTCACTACATATTGAAAGAAGGCAATAAACTTCTTCCTGACAAGAAATGCAATTGAAGCAGAGTACAGTGAGCTGGACTTTGTAAAGCTCAGTCCTCCCTCTATTATGGCATTATATGAGGAGGCACAATGCCAATGCATTGACCCTTCTATGACTTATCTAAGTGGAAAATCAATAGGCATATATAATACCTGATATAATAATATAATATAATAATAATAATACCAATATAATAATAATACCTGAGTGCTACTGTCAGGGTCTACAGTAATGTAGGGGTGACTGTGTCACTGGAGGTGAAGGTGAGAAGAATAGCTAAGTATGGGCTTCTCTAAGCACTCTGAGCCCAGAATGAGAAACCCATCTAGACTGGCTAACTAGGTATAAACAGCCAGGTTAATGTTAAATGACCTTGATTATAACCACATTTCACAACTGGGCTTTGTCTGTCTGGTCAGTCATAACCTGCAGCTTTTTGGTTATAGTTGACAGCACATAAATTCAAAATTTATGCAAGGGATAACAGCCAGGTTTCTTACCTCCTTCTTACCCGAGTTTCCGTGCGGTCAGGGAGAGTATTCTAAAATATAAATTCATCACTCAGCTTCGGACGCAAGTTTTTCAAGCTAGCCATTCTTAAGCTTCTCATTAAGAAACCACATTTTGACCCTTATGGTCCCTTCAACCAGCAGCAGCTCATGACAAAAAATTTTGGTGTGGCAGGGCAGCATTAATTATGCCCCAAACAAAATTAAGTTAAGATGGTGTCATACTTGACTTGTACTATAGGCTACTATTTAGTGCATTTTAGAGTAACCCTGTAATAGGCAGAGTCAACAACATATAGTCATCGAGTGTATGTACAGTACACAGTACGTACTGAATTATAATATATAAGGAGCAACACTAAGACAACAATACCACTAGGTAAACAATTACTTAGAGCACATAGACTAGAAACAATGCTGGGATTATGACAGAGCTAGCACACATGGACAGTGTAATGTTGCGTGACAAGTGAATGACGGAGAGTTCTAGCGCAGAAATAAGCTGCAGTTGTCAATACTCAGGCAGGACAGATCTCTGCGTGCTTTGCCAATGTTGTGTAAGACTAAAATACAAAGGCTTGTTACAGAATTCCCATCTTAGGAGCTGCTACTAACATAACAGAGCCATTTGTAGATAGTTGACCACACTTCGATCGTCTGCATTTCTTCAAGATTTTTTCTAAATTAGATTTATGCAGTGCGTATAACTTGGTCCGCATCAGGGCAGGGGATGAATGGAAAACCACGTTTATCACACACTTGGGGCATTATGAGTACCTCATGATACCCTTTGGCCTGATGAATGCCCCCATGGTCTTCCGTGAGACATTGAACCACTAAGCGTTCGTCTCTCTAGATGATGCATCGCGATTCAGCAAGGAATAGTCCACGCTGAACGTTTATTAGAGTCGTGACGAGGGAAGGCAGCTCCCATCTCGCTGCAAGACACCCAGAGCATGTGCCAGGGCTTGTGCCAGGGCTTTGGTGCACTCTGCTCGCAGCTCACTTGGCCTACGAATAGCCTAGTGGTTAGCGTGTTGGTGCAGGGTACACAACCTCCTCAATTCGTGCCCTGCTGCCGGTGGCATCAGTTGAGCTTGCATCTAAGCCACACGCTGTAATTTGAAAATGATAGGGTGAAAATTAGAAAGAACGGTAGGGTCTAAGTTTGTTTTTTTAAGGACTTAAGTTTCTGCCGCAGTTTTAAGTGGTACAGGGAGAGAAATAGAAGCTAGAGATCTGTTTATGAGATGTGAGATAAGTGCAGAGATGACAGATTTATAAAGTTTGAGGAGAAATGAAGGAGTAGGATCAAGTTGGCAAGATGAAATTTCAGTATTAAGTCACTGACAGAAGAGGGGTTCGTAAGAGTAAAACTAGACGAATATTGACGAGTTGTCAGGCATAAAACTAAAATCTGAGGACTCATTTATAAAGCACTGGTGGACAGCATTAAACTTTTCCTGAAAATAATTCAGGAAAGAACAACAGAGCTCATCAAATGCATGGACATCATGAGCTGGAGGTTGGGTGAGCTTATTTATCATGTCAAACAAAACCTTATCTATATATTAGCTATATGTTTCTCTCATGGTGCAGTGTGCTCACAAGTGGAGGAACTTGCAAGGCCATACAGTATAAACACAGCCCCTCCCTCAACTCTGTCACACTCTTCTAGGGATCATTATCTGCATCATTATCACCAGTCTCTTATAAAACATGGCACCGTGACTCTGGTTTCCTCTACCTCTGCAAATCTACACAAATAGGATCTGTCACTTTCTGCTCTCCACAGAAGTCCATTACAGCCCAGCAGGAGCCCGGCAGCATACCCACCTGCATCAGTAATGGCAAAAATTCTAATTGGACAGACACATCATCATTCATTTTACTTTCAATTATCCATTAGAGTGGGTAGAGCAGTGTGCATTCAAGGCTTGTATTCAAGAAACCACCCTCCAGCACAAAAGAGTTTGTTTTTTCTCAGTGACAGTATTAAAATGATGTTTACATTTTTTAATTTCATTTATTTTTTATATCATATTTTCTAATTCACAGATTTGTCTGCTTCTTTGTATATTATGTCTGCTTCTGTGGCTGCGTGCAAGCTGATGTGAATATACAAGAGGTATCCAAACTCAGATTTAGAAACATATTAAACAAATGAGAGGCAACATATCTATTTAAAAAAAAATCTGACTGACAGAATTTTTGTTCTCCATAGACATAGATCTGCTTTGAATTTATTTAAATTCCTGAGCCCTCAGTCCATCTTATTAATTCTGCTCCTCAGCCCAATCACTGCTTATTTAGTCTAGTCACTGCTTATGTGGAGCCTATGTCTAGCTTGTGTAATATCAGCTTGCTGAACTGGCATTAAAAGGGTGTTGCTGTGTTGTATTGTGGGCTGTGGGGATGATTTAAAATCAGTCTGCCACAGAAATAACTACCTTTTCTGTTCCTCTCCCACAGAGAATTGGTATTTACATCACAGAGAAGTTTGGCTGGGTAGAGAGGTGATGTTTGACTCATCTTTTTGTGACTGAGAGAAAATCTGTCTGCCCTCTTACTGCCATGCTTACTACCTGGAACATGATTGCTGTCCAAGCAGACTGCTGTGTGAACACAATAAAAACACCTACATAGACAAATCTACCGAGCTGTCCGTCATTAACTGAAGTGCATCTACAGAACTCAGTGAACCAATAACCAAGATAAGATTACCAACTGCTGAGGCATTGAGAACAGCAGGAGGGTCTTCAGGGAAACCCAAAGCAATGTACTACTGAGAGCAAAGTCTGAAGTAATATCAACATTTCATTTCTATGGGGACCTCCTAATTTCTTGCCCATTGTACTGGGTAGGAGTTGGTTACATTCTCTGTCAAAAGCACAAAGTGTTCCCAAAACTTATGTGGATTTGCGCTATCACCCCCATGGAGATAGACAGGCCAAGAACATGAATCTGAGGCACAGGCTCACTGAAACTGAACAGTTGAAGAAGCCATAGGTGTAGCGGTTATTCCCCTGCGTTGTGTTATTTTGATGGTAATAAAAAGATTTTCCACACAAATCTGGTCGTGCCAAAGGGGATTTAATTGCAGCGCCCTTTTTTTCTCTCTCCTCTCTGTGCGATAAAACATACAAACAGACAAACTTTATCTGCAACTCTCTCTTTTGCCTCTCCTCGCTAGTGAAATCACAGGAAGGAGCACACATACACACACTCTACAACACACATTATATATAATAATACAGAGTGTAAATTATAATAATAATTAATTATTATAATCATTTAACAACGTTATTCTTATATAAAATAATTCAAAACAGCATTACAGTGTT
>CM074991.1:18770144-18780824 GCA_037576825.1 Pangasius krempfi | reverse complement strand
GCAGTTCAGCGACCATAACCTGCTGTAAGCTACATCGCCACGCCGCATTGGGATGGGGCCAGAGCATACTACTGCATTTTCTGAATCCAATGCAGAAAAGGAATATCTAAGACCTTTTAGTTTTGTACTTTTAATTGTCTAACACAAGTCTATCAAAACACAAGTTTCCTGAATTAAATTTCTAAATAGGTCTTTTCACTTGATGTAGGAAAATGGCAACCCTGGTAATGAAACTAATACCATGTACATTAAATATTATACAAATGGGAGATGCATTGTTCAGTCTTAACCCATTCTAAACACTGCCTTACTGATGTTGGGTGAGGAGGCCTGGGGTGCAGTCGGTGTTCCAGTTCATCCCAAAGGTGTTCAGTGGGGTCTCTGTGCAGGACACTCAAGTTCTTCCACTCCAACCTTAACACACCATGTCTTCAAGCTCGCTTTGTGCACAGAGGAATTGTTATGCTGGAACAGGTTTGGGCCTCTTAGTTCCAGTGGAGGGAAATTGTAATTCTACAGCAATCCAATCCAATGTGTTCCAAAGACATTCTATACAATTGTGTGCTTCCAACTTTGTGGCAATAGTTTTGGGAAGAACCACATATGGGTGTGATGGTCAGGTGTCCACATACATTTAGCCATAAAGTGTAGCTCATGCAGACTTGCATATGCACAGAACGGCACATATCTGCGCGGTTCTCCAAAAAAATAATTAGTTAATTAATTTGAAAAACATTGTAAATCAGGTACATTCATTGTGCATGTTTTTCGTCTTTTGTAATGGTCGCCCTCTATCATTATGCAAAGAAAATCTTCTCATACAGTTATTATAATGAAATGCTGCTTAAAGGATCCCATTTTGACTCACAGAAGCACTGCAAGTATGTCTAGGTTTTATAGGACATTCTAATATTGTGTTCAGCAAACGTTTCTGATCTTTCTGGATTGTAACACACCTGTATTATTAAGTATTACATATTCTATTGTTGTCAACTGTAGCCAAAATACCAGTTTCTTGAAATGGGAAATATGTTCTTTTGAAATAATTAGCCTGCTTAATCTGTTACATTGAATAGAAGATAGAAAGTTCCACAGGGCATCTCAATTCAGGAGTTAATAAAGTTTTATTCTGCAAATTGCAAACTTTCGGTACCCACTTCCAGTTTAAATCCGAACATGAAAACAGATAGACAAAATGGCAATTTTATTACACCTCCAGGGGGTGTAGTCTGTATGAGAAAAGGACAAAAGGAGTCAGGGATTACTCCAGTGCACAGATATCAGGTGTAAGTGCTGCAGTGAAGCTAAGGATTATGAAGATGAGACAGGTGCAGGAAACAGATTGGTTAAGAGCACTGCAGGATAATATTCTCTATCTCCTGAGTTAATGGTGTTTTGACTGCTGTTGGATTGATGGGTGTGATGATTGGGGGGTTATGCAGAACCAGATGTGCTGAAGGTCCTTTGTGCACACAGTCTCTGCTTGGTTCTTCAGAAGTAATAATTCATTTTTAGTTATGTTTTAGTTGTACTGCTGTATTGCACAGTGTATTATCAAAAATGAATGGGTTTATTTTGAGATAAAAAGTGCTCAGGTTAGACAGATGTCCAAAGTGCATGTGGATATATGATGATCCCCTGCCACTTCACTCAATACCCCCATTACGAATAGTGTTATCACACCTATCAATAGATAAAGTTGTTTAGACCATAACTTCCAGAGAAACTGGCTTCCAAAAGGAAGCACTCCTCCAGTCACTTTGTGAGCACAGATTTGTATCCTACCACTGCCAGTGACTGGAATGTTGTGATCTCAGGACTACCAGAGGTCCAGTGCTGGGACATTACACTTGCATGATATGATCTCTGTATGATCTGAGAGATCTCTGTCTGATCTCTCAAATGCATTTTGCTCTTTATAAAGGTATCTGCAAAATGAATCAATGTAAATGCCCCGAGAGATTTTTAATACCTTTATAGTGGCACACAGGTCAGGTAGAGAGAAAGTATCATGTGATTTTTTTTCCAGAGACAAACACCAAATCTTTTATTTGAAAACAAACAAACAGCAGTGGAATAATAGGTAGAAAACAGGGGGAAAATACCTTCTTTTTATCAGCATAGACAAAAGATTGGTATAGTATGACAAAATCGTATAGTATCACAAAGCTTTTGCAAACAGAAGTAAGTCAATATGCTTGCTGAATGAAGACTAAAACTCATTAATTTGCTTGAGGTACCAAAGCATGCTGTTTGTTAAAGGGGTTGATGTGTTAACATGAATACATTAACTTTATAGAGGAGATTGTTGGGTTTCTTATTTTGCCAGCAGACGTTTATGTGTGAGAAACATGCATGTGTGTATGGATGTGTGTTTACTTGTTTATTTACTAGAAATTCATTGTCTCCTATAGTGAAGGAAATAGTTTGCTTCAGTTGTTTGCATATTCTTCCACTAAAATGATGAAACAAACAAGATATTTAATTTGGATTAGGTTTTACAGATGTTTCCTGTTTATCACAAATAATATGGTCAATAAGTACATGGAAAGTAATGAATAAAACATGACATGGCTGTTGCCACCCCAAAGTTGATCATTTTTCAAAAACATGTCCCTTATACCTCAGCAATTTTCCAAGGATTAACAACTGTGTTTAATTATAGAACCGCATGTTGTACACTTATCTGATTATAGTTGCATTTAATGTTGTGGAAGTTAGTTCCTGATATCACTGCCATTATAGCAGTTATAAACAGTACCAGCCTCTCTTATTTCACTGCTTTTTTATGTTAGGGGTAATATGCAAAGTGCAAAGTCCTCTGCCCTGAAGACTCCATAAAATGTCTCCTTCCATTGCTATGTAAAAAGACTATACTGTAAAATACTGTATATACAGCAAAGAAAAATACGCCTAATGCTTTCTTCTTTGACAGCTTAAATTATGTTTATGAAATGACTTCAACAGTGAAACCACATTAAGTACCACTATATAGGTAGTAAATGGAAACAGTTATAGGTAATATTATTAAATATATAATGGTTAATATTGAAATAATAAGCTCAGATTGGTATTAAAAGCATGTATACATGTGAATGCATGTATGGAATCAAATTATTTCTAATAAATTATTATAAAGTACTGTGTTGCAGGCAAAATTAAAACACACCATGATTAATTAAAGCATAAACAGGTCCAATTTTTAGATTTTACCCTCTACTTACATAAAAAAAATTAAAAAGTAAAGAAAAAACAAGACTTGTTGCAGAATATTAGAACTGTACAATAACTGTAAAATAAATGTTTTAAATATTGTTAATATGAATAAAAATGCAAAATACTGTGCCTTAAAGTAATCCTATCACTCTGTATCGTTTTCCTGATCCCAATATATCGCAGCTGAACTAGTAATTTGGCTTGTTGGAGAGGGATCTTGGCCTGGACAATGGCTCAGAGTCATGCCACAAGACTGAGGAAGGTGACATGCTTTGGTAATCCTACAGCGGTGCCAGATGCTTAACCTGGATCACACAAGCCTGTTGCCTTTCTTTCTTCTCTTTTCTCACTACTTGCCTAGTGGTATTTAATTTTGGTGTAACGCTAGGAGCGGCTTGTAACAATAAATGTTCACGAATGATGACATTAACAACAACTGCATTTATAACACTTCAAACAAAATCACACTTGATGTATACTATAAGCTACTATCTAGTGAATTTTTCGAGTAACCCCATAATAGGATGTTGAGAGTCAACTTGACAATACTTGACTACATCTGTACACCAATTTTCAATGACAGAACAGAAAGATTTCTAAAGCCAGCACTCCTTTCTAATCAGGGAAAGGACTTAAACCTGGAGTAAAAAGATGGCAGTGTTATTTTGATAACGTATATGATGAGGGCAGGAAGTCCCTGGTGGTCTAGCAGCTAAGGATCCCCCGCTCTCACCACCGCGGCCTGGTTTTGATACCCCGGCAGGGAACCAACCCAGCCATTGGGAGTGTACTCTCAGTGTCATTCCCAATATAAAATGGGAGGGTTGCATCAGGAAGGGTATCTGGTGTAAAACCTGTGCCAAACCAAACATACAGACCAATGATCCACTGTGGCGACCCCTGACAGAAGCATCTGAAAGAACAACAATATAATGAGGTTTAAATTATTTAGGTTCACAGGCGATTACATGTATAGGCCCTTTGTCAACACTGGTAGAGACTTCACCCATTAACAAAGCTTATGTGACATTTGTAGACAACATTCTCAGATCAACATCTGTGTACTCAAGTATTAAAAAGGAAAAATGTCTTACTAATTTGTTGACAGTAACTTGATATTTTTAACTGAGTAAGTCAGTTTTCCTTGCTAAAGCCAGGTTAGACTAGTAACAATAGATAAATAATAAAATTTACTTTTAATAAAATGAAAATGTGACATTAATTTAATTTCATCAGGTAAAAGTCACATTTTAATTTTATTAAAAGTAAATTTTATTATTTATTTAAAACTGTTAGATCATTTTTGTTCTATAGCAACTACACCATTCTGCTTGAAAACATCATTCAGTCTCTGTAAGTTTGTAGTATTCACCATTTAGTTAGAATTTGACCTAGCAGTTATGTTAGCTACTGTAATTGTTACTAGTCTAACCTGGCTTTAGCAAGGAAAACTGACTTACTCAGTTAAAAATAAGTTAAGCAAGTTACTGTTAGCAAATTAGTGAGACTTACCTCAGCATGCTCTAGGGAGGCAAAAGAGATGCCTCATTTTATACGAGTTTTTGTTATCGTCATCATTTTTCTAAGGTAGGGCCAGGAGCCTCAAGTTCCACACTGCAGTCCAGTGCATTAACCATATTCAAATGCACACTGATAGTTACAGCATTAACTACATGGTGTAGCATGGGAAGGTCATGGCTGGTGACGAATTGGCATGATACCTTTTTCTACACTGATTAACTTGATTGAACATTAAACTGAAATTACTGGATGCTAAACTGAAATGACTTAATGCTATGAAATGATTGAATACCCATTCTAATGATGTATTGCATACAGTTATTGGCTACATGAGAGAAGAAGAAGAGACCTTTGTGATTTGTAATGAGTACTTTGAATGTCTAACTAAAAATGTAAGGAGTAATTTTACTAAGTGTAACTAAGTAAGAGTGCAAGTATTCGCTTTCAGTAATACTCAAGTAAAGTATAAATATAATATAAAATAATACTTAAGTGTAGTAATAAAGTATAAATACTCAAGTACCGTCCACCCCATTTGTAAGTCAGCTGATTGTTGAACTGAATCATGTCCATATTCCATTGCCACCATTGTGACACTCTACAAATAAGTTCTGCCAAAAAAAAAAAAAAAAAATTGCCTTCTCTTATCAGTGTAAAATGATGTGTCCATATTGCTCCATAGGAACAGCACCATGTTCATTTATGCCAGGTAATGAAAAATTGTACTGTCATTCCATTTTTTAGTAAGATGGAACCACGATACTTTTTCAGTACCTCAATCCCAGTTCAGTTTGTTAAGTTTGACTCAAACAAACATTTATGGCCCAGCAATGGAAAGTATTGATTTTTGAAAAGCATGTTGAATGCCACAGGAGCCCAGAATACAATTTGATTACAAAAGTCATTGAAAATTCACATTTTAATATGAAAAAATCGAGACTGAAGTGACGGCTTGCCAAATACTGAAGGATGGGAATAAAATAAGCACAGCTTGACTGAATGAAGAGTTAACTCCAGCTCTCTTCTCCTTTTCCACTCCCCTCTGACCTAGAGGGTCATACAAGCCTGTTGCCTTAGGCCATAGAGAGACTGGTGATAAAAGAGGAGAGGCAATTAACAATATTAAGTAAATGGCACCCTCTGAGATGAAGAATCTGACCCAAGCTCGGTATATGTTGATTTTAAAAAATAAAGTTAGACAATGTTGCAGCTTTAATAATATGTAGAAATATGTCATGAATTTCTATATACTGTGTTGCTACTGAGTGCAATGGGCGCAAGGCAGGAATAATGCTGCATTTGACTTACCTTGGAATCAGCTCGGAATGACGTCATTTTCATCCTCCGCACATTCAAGCTACAAAATCGGATGTGTATACCTTCGTGTTCGTCTTCTGTTAGCAACAAGCTAGCCAGCTAACAAGCAAATATTTGTATATATAGCATAACTTATTTAAAGTGAAACTTTGTTTACTGTTCATGGCTGTTGGGACCCATGTGGATTTGATGTCACTTGCTGAACTTCCAACAACTGGGAGCTGTGGAGACCACCCCGAGTTCCCGAGTAGGACTTGAGGGGACATTTTTTTTTTTTTTTCCTAGTCAGAGGTCAGGAATTACAAATTAGAGCCTCTAGTTGAATGCAGAATACAATCTAGATTGGATGTCACTCCACTGCAGGCCATCACACACATAAACACACACGTGTTCACACCAAGTGGTCAATTCTGAGCAGCCAATCCACCTACTGGCATGGTTCTGGAGCTGCGAGGAAATCAGAGCACCAGATGGAAAGCCTCATGGAAACAGGGGGAAGCATAAGAAACTCCAAACAGAGTTCAGGATCAAATTATGGGGCTCTAAAAGCACCAACACTACCTGCTACACCACCGTGCCGCCAGAATGCTTTTCAATTATTTCTTTTTATATATAATGAACATCGAGCTGTGTGACTGCGTTGCTCAGTAAAATAAATGACTGCGGCGTGTGAATCACAGTTGAATAAAAAAAAGTTCTATGATAAGGTGACATTAGTTTATCCCTTTATGATGACAAAAAACAGCTCCAATTCATGTACCTTTTAAAGCAGGCCCATTATTAATCATAGCACAGAGAACGAGCTGTAAGTGATGCTAACTATGATTTATTCAGCAATATTGGTAACGATTGGTTCCCTTAACTAACGTGCATTAGTTAACATTAACATTAGTTAACATTAACAAACAATTAACAAACTTCAGCATTAATAAACCATAAGTAATGTTAACAAAGTAATTTATTAATAGATTTTTTATGTTAATGAAATGCACCTGCATTATCTAATGTTTATTTGATCCATGAACAAAAAATAAGTCCACCTAAATGAGCAACAATTAAAACAATTTGACTAATTTCAAGCTTGAAAAAGTCTTGTTCTTTTGGCAGATATTTTTGCTCATTTTATGCATTTATTTCTAGAAAGAAGTTATCTGCCAATAGAACATGACTGTTTTAAGCTTGAAATGAGTCAAAATGTCTACAAATATATTTAATACTCTTATATTTGGTTTATTGTAATATTATATGAGAAAATGCTAGATAAATTTGAATATATTCAAGATATATTCACTTGCTATGATGACATTTTTGCAGTGTTTAACCAGTAGACAAACATATGGGTTTAATCTTGCTCATTAATGCAGTTATGCAGATGTGGATTATTTGGTTTATTTAGTTTATTATTAAAAGAACATCAGCAATGCAAGTGTTAATATTACATATGGTGTATTAATGCTGAGAAATTAAATGTGTCTACATTAACAAAAAAAATTATAAAGAGCAGTAAACAGTAACAAAGTCATAAAGTCAGCATTTGGTGCGACAACACTTTGTTTTTAACAAACAAACAAACCAACAAACCCAGCAGCAGTCTCAGGAACAGGTCGTGCAGTTTCAGAAGGAAGTTAGCTGAACAAATGCCCAGTTTGTTGGAGTTGAATAATGTGTTAAGTGTGAACCTAAGTGTAAGCCTTAATGCTCCACATGGCCTGACTCATTCATTAAAATACCTTTAATGAATAAGATTAGAAAAAGTTCTCTTTGCACAACACTCATAAAACCACTTTTTTTTTTTATTTCTGTTGCAAATGAATTTCATGTTGTATGTTACAGCACATTTCCATCCGCAGCTGTCACTGTTGTATGAGTGTCACTGGCCTGCTTTGTGATAGTCGTTCATTATTATTATTATTATTTATAAAAAGTTGTTGTGGTGCGTGCGCGCGCACAGCGCCGTTGCTCAGGCGTGCCGTGCACGCGCTTCAGCAGCGGACACGCGCGGCTCGTGCACGGTGCTGCTGGCTGCTCCTCAGTTGTAGTATAGTGTAGTGTAGACATGGCGGCGGATCTAAACCCCGACTGGCTCTCCTGTTTACCTTCTTCTTCTTGGAGTTATGGGGTGATCCAGGACGGGAGAGTGTTCTTCATCAAGTAAATATCATGTGGATTTAAAAACCTTTGGATATGGCTTTTTGGGCTTGAATGCAAGCCTCCGTCGGTGGCGTACGAGTGTTTCTTTTTCTTTTTTTTTTTACGTGCTCTTATTTCTTTTTACCCAACAGCGAAGAAGCAAAGAGTACGACTTGGCTTCATCCTGTCACTGGTGAAGCGGTGATCACGGGGCACAGGAAAACTCCAGGTAACGATCCGTGTGTGTGTGTGTGTGTTCTGGGAGAGGGAACGCTTGTGTGTGGAAAACGGAGAGAGACGCAGGCAGGAAAAAAAGAAGTCATGACGGAATTCTGCAGCAGTCACAGCAGCAGTGGCGATGTGCGCGAGCTCTGCATGCACACGCAGCCGCTGCGCTCCGCACACACGCGCTCTCAGAGCACCTCCACGTCTCTGGCACCCGGTCACGTTCACGCTGAATAGTCGCTGTGCCTGCTTTGATTTAATCACAGCGTGTATTCAGCTAACAGCCCACTCCACACACACACACACACACACACACACACACACATTTTAATGTGGCCTGCGCGTTGCAAAACCCCAGCGACTCTTATCAGGTTTATAACTAAACCACGAAAGCTTCAGCTGCCTTCCTCAGCAGATCAGCCATTTATTTGAGCCGCATGCTGTGTTTGTAAATAGTGCAAGTCAATTCAGCTCCATTCATCTGCCAGACCTTGGTGTTGGTGTTGGTGTGTGAATGCTGAGTCTAAGAGTCGCCTAAAGCACAGCTAAAGAGAAGAGCCCTGATCTGGAGCACAAGCACTGCAGATCTGTTGCTCTCTTCCTCCTGCTGCTAGTACAGCCTAGCCTCTTCTACACACAAAAGCCTAGACCAAGACAAAAAAGGCTCATTTTTGTTGCTGTCTTTTTTTTTTTTATCCCTTTAGATTTACCAACTGGATGGGAGGAAGGATATACATTCGAGGGAGCACGCTGCTTTATCAAGTGAGTTTGATTTTTTTTAGCCATTCACAGATCTTATCTCATGTTGCTTTTTTCTGCCTGATTAGCGGCTGTGATTTCAGATCACCGCGCCTACACAAACACACACACACACACACACACACACACAAACTCTGTCTCTCTCTCACACCCCCGCCCTTGTGCTCCAGTCGTGTCCCATCGCGCACTGGAATCACTCGGGATAACTTGTATTTCCTTTGCTGAGTGAAAGCAGACATCAGTGTTCCTCCCGGTGACGTAGTACTGGGTTTGGCTAAACAGGTTCTTCTTGTCGGTCCTTCTGTCCCTGAGGACCTGAACGTTATTAATATTCACTTTGCAGACTTGTGCACAGCCAGTTTTTAAAGTCTGCACCAGACTATCATCTCTGCAATGCAAATGAGTCTATATCCACCTGCCTCTGATCACAAACTGGTGTTGTAAAACCTTGCTTTCAGCAAAAACCTCGCTCGTATGCTTTCAAGCCATTTTTTACTGCATGTGTGGCCTACACACAGTGAGTACTGACAGCTCATTTCAGGGGAAAGTAGCTCATGCATTCTCAAAAAGTGGCTAGAAGCCAGCAGCTGACATGAGAGACTGATTTGCAAGCAGATATAATGTAACTAACAGGTCATAACTAATTTTCTTATAGAATAAAGAATTCTTTGGTCTATTTAAATATTTACAAACAATGGTGATCAGTGATTGGATGTTGGGAACAATACGAATCAGTGATTGGTTGTTTGGAAACAATAGTCATCAGTGATTGGTCGTTGGGGACAAAGGTGATCAGCAATCGGTCACTGGTAACAATGGTGATCAGTGATTGGTTGTTGGGACACAAGTTCAAATGAAACTCAGTCAAGCTTTACTCACTTGGTGGTGAATTGAGTGCATCTGCTATCTCACCTTGTATAACCTGCAGCTGTTTTGTGAGCTGGTTAGCCGTATTGAGTGCAGGACATTCTCTAATGTCTGCTGACAAAGTGTAAAAATTCATTAACTCTGGCCTGCACAGAGAATAACCTGAGAGTCTCACAGTTCAGGACTACTCAGTCATTGGTGGAATATAAAATGACACTGATTGTCTGGGGCAGGTTTGTATAAAGCCGGAGTATTTGAATAAGAGGGCTTTCAATCCTGTTAGTCCATTTACTGAATCAGAGTGAAATTGTGGATTTGTTTGCTGTTTGGTTTGGTTTCTCACTACACATACTTAGAAAACCAGATAGCCAAAAAAAAAAAAAAAGGGCATATACAAATGAAAACATACTTATAAAACTCTTTCACTCAGAAATATTGCAATTGGGGGAAACAAAAAAATTAAACAAATCTTTACTAAGTGTGCACTGAACTCAAAAGTCTCCCAAGCACAGAGAATTATATAATATGTTTAATTATGTACAGTTAGGTCCGGAAGTACTTGTTTTTATGATTTTGCGTTTATACTCCACCACAATGGATTTGAAATAAAACAATCAAGATGTGATGGAAGTGTAGACTTTCAGC
>CM074991.1:18751727-18770044 GCA_037576825.1 Pangasius krempfi | reverse complement strand
TTTGAGCCCCTGAAAATGGAGGTACTTTGCTGAAAATGGCTGTAATTTCTAAATGGTAAATGCCATATTTTTGTGGAGCCTCTTAAAATAAAGCTGAAAGTCAACACTTCGATCACATCGATGATTGTTTTATTTCAAATTCATTGTGGTGGAGTATAAACGCAAAATCATAAAAACTCTGTCACTGTCCAAATACTTCTGGACCTGACTGTATGTTACTAAATATATTTATATTATGAATTACTATATAATTATATAATTATGTACAATTTAGATAAATGTACTTTAGATACTTATCTAAATGATTGCTAGATATTATATAGTAATGTAAAATATTTTGTGTATGAATCCAGCATTTATTTTCTCATTTTGTTTGTTGGTCCAAATATCCAGAACACATGACATTTCTGCAGCTCTACAACTCCGTTCTTTGGCTTGTTTTGTGCCTTGCAGCCCAGTTTAGCTGCTTGCATCTACAGGAAAAGTCTGCATATGACCCAACATACATGGCATATTTGGTTCACTTTCAGAGGTTGAGTTGTTTCAGGATCAAATCACTTTATCACTGCAGTTGAACCAGACCAAAAAACCAGACCTTTTCATTCCTAACTGTTAATGATTAGTTTGTGGCAATAAATAATAATAATAATAATAATAATAATAATAATAATAAAACTCTGAACAGATGAGACATATTGGGGAGAATAAACACATACTTAGATAGGATAGGCTTTTATTGTTATTGTAACATGCCACATGTACATCTATCTTAAAACATTCCGTTTTTGTTTCTGACTTTTTTAGTTGATTTTAGTTGCCACTGAAATTCTTTCTGCATCTTGACCACAGTCTAGCAGTTGATGACCCTCATTACAGGGGATCAACAAATATGCTAACGATAAGACATTAAGGTGTAACCCACTGAATGAAATAAATCCTCAGATATGTTTTAAAATAGCTAAAATAGCTCCGATAGCAAACATATATTTTTCAGTGACAAAACATTTCTAAACTTGATGACAAATTATCCAAATTTGGCAACACTGGAGCTTGCTTCCTAATCACTGGTGGCACTAATTATCATTTTTGATAATTAATAAAATGACGACAGCACTGTTGAATTTTTGAATCTGATTGGTCACTGTGTAACTAATTTACAAGGTGGATGCTCCACATAATCAAAAAACGAAGTTTAATATAAATAAATATAAATATATAATATAAGAATTTTCAGGACAGAGGTGTTTACACTTTGCAGTTTCTCTGTAACTTAATAAGCTGCAGATCTTTGTCTTATTACGTTCAAGAGAAAGGAAAAAAGAGGCTGGTGAGGGAATGACTGTGAATAGCTGCTATCATGTGAGTTATAACAGAAACTAACTTGTTTCATGGATGTTCCACAATATTAAATGGTTATGAACTGTTATTCATTAATAAAATTAAAAAAATCAGTGTAATCAATGAACAATCTCTGTGGTATAAGAGAAATAAAACACGTAATGTTAATCAGCTACGCGTTGTTCTACATCACACCACCCTGTCTTTGATTATTTTCCTATAGCATGGCCGGTCATGTTTTATTCCTTGCTTTGTTCAGACAAGCTTTTTAGTGAGTGATTTATTATATAGCTTAATAAATACATACTTCGCTTGAGGAATTTTTGGATTGATCCTGGTTTGGTCACGTCCATTTCCACCACTTTGTTGCTTTTGTGTGAACTAAAGCTTGCATATGGCAGTCTGTTTAATTTATACCCACTTCGTTTTCCTGTGTGTTTGAGTCAATAATTGATGAGTGTGATTTGTGGTCTATCCTTTTCCCATGCAGCCCCGCAAGGACTAAATGCTTGACTGGAACGATTGGGTTCGGACGACAGCAAACAATCACTTTAATGTACTTTTCCAGGTCGGGCAATGAAGTCCTAGCCTGTGTCTCTTCCTCCCTCAGTACTCCACGAGATAAGAGACCTTAAGTCCATAGGAGCTGTGTACACAAAAGAGACATGTTGTGTATTCCCCAGTGATTTCATATCAACATCAATAGCAAAGACTCTCACAGCTGTGCATTACGCATTCGCTTGACTGCTCTTTCGTCCCGTTTTGCGATGTGGATTATCTGTGAATGCCTAACCACAAAGCATGTACAGATTCCACCAGGCTGACTGTTGCTTCCTCAGAAGCATTTCAGTCAGTTACACGAAAGAATAAGGCTTTATGCTGATTGAGAAGTGACTCTAGAACCAATGACAAGAGGAATGACAAGCCAGATCTTAGCTCAGCATAAAAGCCCAGTTCCTGCCAGTGCCCTTTGACCGGTGGCTGTGTGCACCGCAGAATTCCTTCAATTACAGCAGCAGTAGATGGCAGACAGCCAGAGACTGAGTACGATATGGGACCATTCATTACTCCAGCGTGAAAAAAAAGGCTCATGAACAAGTGGATTTCTGTTTCTTGGTCACTCTCAGTTTTGCACACACAGGACATTGCTGTGCTTTCAGACGTGCTGTCTGTCTGTGTCTGCTGCTCGCTCCCTAAAACCGAGCACTAATCTCTAATCCACCACTCAAAAGCCATCTCTTTTTATGACTATTCTGTAACATGCCCTGAAAAGCACACTGCAGATGCATATTCATTATGCTGCAGTCTGAGGATCTGCTTTTTCAATGTCACCTAGGAACAGTATTGTGATTCAGAGATTGTCTTCACAGCAGCTGCTATGCAGCAGGAGCTCATATGTGATTCCTTCTGTCCCTGTTGTTCTCTCCCCTCCGGTCATAGGAAAAGATGATGTAGAGCTTGATGGAAGTGTGTATGTGACCTGTGATTGACTGCAGTAGGGGATGAGGGAGGGTTTCACCAGTTGCATCAGATGCCAACTGCCAGATGCCAAATTTATCTAATTTTCATAATAAATATCGTAATAAATTGTCATGAGATATCGCAGTTTTGGTGATATCTTTTTTTAATAGCAATGACAAACTGACTGGAAGGAGCTGATTTGATGTAATAATTTTGTACCAAAATCTAAGGCTGTATTTTTTTGTGCATTACAGTTGTAAAATGTATTTTTACAAATTTATTTACAGAATTGATTGACATTATTGTAATTTATTTTTTTTACTTTTAACTTTAAAGCAGTTTATTTTCCTAGATATTGTAGACATAAAAGTTTCTTTATAAAAGCTTTTTTTAATGAAACACTACTGTTTTTCTGGCAGTTAGTTACCAAACTTAAATATGGTGATAAATGGCATGGAATGTAAAAATGCCTTCAAGTATCATGATCTCATATTTTTGTCAGATTGCCCACCCCTAAAGAACCTGAACATACTGAGCCATGCCGTCTTTGCAGTGCTGTGTGTGTGCGTGTGTGTACGTGCGTGTGTGTGTGTGTGTGTGTGTGTGCGTGTGTGTATGTGTGTGCATGTGTGTACATACGTGTGTGTGTGTGTGTGTGTGTGTGTGTTCGCAACTCATTTGGTTGATTCCTCTCCATTGGCTGAGGTCAAAAGTAATTGCACTACTACAAATAAGATTCAGCCCTTATTTGGTCACTACCTGTCAGGAAGTCTAAAGACATGTTAATTACATGACGAGATGTTGCAGCAGAGCTGAGAGCATAGAGTTTAGATCGTTAACTGGAATATATGGCTACTTGGATAGAAGTGCTGAGCATGAGCAGTTGCCTTATTGCAATAATGACCTAATTGTTTAGTAAAATACAAATTAAAATTCTTAAAAAAAAATAAGATTCTTTGGTCTGACTGAGAAAAAAACATAGAAAATATACCTCATAAAGCGTCTATTGAGCACAATTTATTTATTTATTCTGTGTTTAGACCTCCACACAAAACAGCATTTTTGGTCACTGAAAATGAAGCTTTTCAAAACCACCTTCCAAAGTGGAGAAATGTTAAAACTCCATTTTCACTGCTTTCATCTGAACGGGAAGATGCACGTTTTTGAAAACGCTGACACCACAGCTTCATCCTAATCCATTCTGATGCTAACCTAGCCCATTCTGATGCTAACCTAGCCCATTCTGATGCTAACCTAGCCCATTCTGATGCTAACCTAGCCCATTCCGATGCTAACCTAGCCCATTCCGATGCTAACCTAGCCCATTCTGATGCTAACCTAGCCCATTCTGATGCTAACCTAGCCCATTCTGATGCTCACCCATTGCAGTTTTGTGCATGTTATGAATGTGCTAGGACTGTTTTTATGGCAGCTGATCAGGTTCTTATGTTGTGGTCCGTAATTTCCTATTCTATAATGTCTGTAATTTTGTTCTACTATTACACCCTCATGTGGAGGTGCCTGAATATGATATGCGCTGTACTGCTACTGAATCCACCACTCCGGCACTACAAACTTGGTACAAGTGTACAAGTGTAACCTTAAGCAATAGTTCCACCTCATTGTCATGACACAAAAAAAATATCTTTATACGTGTGGACGGGGCCAGACTGAGTTCATCAGCCTGCAGTACTGGTGCTGAGTGACCCAGCCAAAGCAACTAACTATAACAATGTATTTAGTTAGTTTTTATTTTTTATTCATTTAAATTAGAATGAAAGAATAATAGCAGTGGATCTGGCACAGTGCACCAGCACAGACAGAGAAGTGACACAGTCCCATTAGCATTCAATTAAAAAAGCAAGCAAAATAAATGGAAAAAATATAGCAACAATAATAATAAACAAGTAAAAATAACAAATAAAATAAGTACTAAATCCCCCAAATATTCCTCTTGCACTTACGAGTGTGAAACATAATATGCAAACAAACATGACATGTGTTTTAACCCTCTAATGGTTACCGATATTATTCAAATGAGATGGAAGATCAGGGTTAAGAGCTCTATAGGAGAAAGAGAGAGACAGAGAGCCAGCCATTGATTCTGGGACCATCTGTCCAAACCAGAGGAGCATTATATAGAATTATATAATTATTATTATATTCAGAAACACCTTCAAAATATTGTCAATAACTGGTAGAAATTCACACCATTATCATGGTGTGGAGATATTTTATTCGTAATGTAAGTATTATGTAGCATGTATTCTCAAAGAGGAAAATTCAGGTATATGGCAAATGTGGGCATGTAATAATCACAGACATTGTCTGAGTCAATCTTACTGAATATCGTCACATGAAACGATGAATACTGTATCACACGAGCAGGTCCATCCACTGATATGATATAATGGGAATAACTGATACGCTTAGAATATATGGTCTATATTTGGTCATAAAATGGAAAATTGGAAATACGCACCTGTTAATTCCATGCCCCTTTTTGGATAAACTAATGTAGTTATAATATTACTCATCTACACATTATGGAGAAAAAACTACTGCATTAGAATACACTGAAATTTGCAAGTAAATCCATTTTTATATTGAAATATTGCTTTAATGTGTGAATTATGCATGTAAGGAAAATGAAACATATACAAAAAAAATAAAAAAAAATTTGTCGTGCTGAACAATTCAGTCATTACAGACTTGGGAATTTCTGCACAGTCTTTTTTGCTTATTGCATAGCCATGATAGGTGAGTTTTGTACATGGATCTGGCTTTCATAAGAAAAATATGCAAGTACTAGCCTCTAGCTGAAGATTTCTAAGAAGGAAAATATTAGTATTCTTCCCTTCAAAGATGGAAAATGACAGGATTATTACTAAACGCACATCAAGTGTGACAGTCTGTGTAAAACTCCTCTTTAATGTTAGTATAAAATCCTCATGATACGATTCAAACCAAATGACTGTGCAATGAATCAAAAGGGTAAAAACAAGTGCCAGGAAGCTAGCAATGTGTTGCTAAGTATCGGTGTAATAGGCAGCCTTGCTATTTGCCAAATGGCTGAGTAATTAGAGAAGTGTATTTGCATGCAGTTTATCTCAAACGTTTGCATATCCTGTTAGGTTTCACAGATGTTACAAGAGGTCAAATAGTGTATAATAATAATGAAAAACATTTCTTTTTCTGAATGGTACAAGAATATTCACTAATAACTTGTAAACCCACTCTGGACTGATTTCATATCCTCTGAGAAGATTTGTCAGCGCCCTTAGTTGTAATATTTGTTCTAACTCGGCCAGATTTGTTGACCAGTCTTTGCCTGTTCTGTTCACATGTAATCACTGTTAAAGCGATTACGCTTGGTTAAACTTCTGCTCGATGGGGTTAATTTATGTAACAGCAGGTGTAATAAAATTGATTGAGGTAGATTACTTTCTTGAACATTATTTTTCTAAATACCTTCGAAAGAGAAACTAGAAGTAAATAGACTTAGGTCGTTTTCATGCTTGTTTTTTTTTTCGGCACTCTGAGCTGTTTGAGCGCCAGGTTCGGTACGATTGGCGAAGTGTGAGCACTGTTTTCGAGTCCAGAAGTGGGCCAGAGATCCAGTCCCTGGCCTTCTTGAAAATGTCTTTGTTTCAGTTCAACCGAAACACGACACAGTCCACATTAGGTGTGGAAGCAGTTTACACTCGGGGCCACATGCCAAGCAATGCTATGGGTTCATCTACTACGTACCAGTTTGCAAACCTGCATCCACAAAAATGATTTCATCTGTTCATGTGAACACAAACCTGCATTTATGAGCCCCACCCCCAAAAGAGAAGCAGTCCTTAGTGTGGACTCGAGTATTGGGACCAAGTGTGAAAATGCCCTAAGCAAACACTGTGCATTCAAAGTACAAATTACACGAAGGCAGAAATGACAGAATTGTACATTTTGTGTGGTTGGAAGGAACGAGCTGGCTAAGAGCAGCTTTTCTGTTTACCGTGCTTGCAGTTTGGAAGAAACACGGCATTGACATAAAGAAATAGCAATCACAAGTGGTACTGCCAATCTTTCACTGTGTTTCTTCTTATGTATATGCAGAATAGTTTTACAGTTTAAAGACTCAACTATAATGGTTTGATAATAGTAATGGTGAGTTATTCATAGGGAGTAGAATATTCTACTATTCAAAATAACTTTATTACACCCACATTTCATTTTTAAGTCTTACATAGATTTGTACATTTTTCTTTTTCCATCCTGAAGCCAAGTGTTGAGCCAAAGTCTATATTTGCATTGTGTTATGCACAAGATCTGTAATGTGCTGTACTCCCCTGACTGCAAATTACACTTCACATGTGGGGTAATTGCCTGTTTTCTGTGCATTGCTGAGACTTATCTGTAATGTCCTGAACAGAGCTTCAAGAATCTGCTGCTTAGTTTATCAGATGACTCGGTGGTGACGGTGCATTTTCAGTACAGTGTGTTTATTCAGATACAAATAACAACCCACCCCAGCAAAAAAACAGAGGTCTTAATGGTTTAACTTTTTTACGTCACTTGTAGCTTGTCTCTTTTAGGTGTGGCTGAAGCCCTACTGTTGAGGGTGTGTACCGGCTAAGCATTTTAGTTCGGATGAGTAAAAGCGGAAAAAACATATAGCCTACAGCACACATTCTTTAAAATGTATTTAAAATCACTTCTTATATTTTAATACATTGGAAAAAAAATTGCCATTAGCTTTGTTAACAGATTAACAGTGCCAGCAGGCTGTACTAGCTACAAAAATCACTCACCAGAGGCACCACCATATACCTATATACCTACGTGTACTGTATGTGTGTGTATACATATATATACATATATATATACATATATACATATATATATATATATATATACACTTTTTAGTTAAAGTAGTTAAACACAAATTAAATTACGCACTAAACAGTTGTGAAGATAGTTTGTTAGATTTACTTGTTGCGTGCCAGGCTTCATATTAGCTATTAGTAGCACAAGCTAACTGTACTAGCTCCAAAAACACTCTCCAGAGGTACAAACGATCTCTGCTACTTTCTTCCAAGCGTTATTTTTTCTTCATAATTTCTGCATACACATTTAATGAGAGGTCATATGACAGGAAGAAACCACAGTTATAAATTTCTCCATTTATTTTAATCACGCAGTACACACTGTAGGAACTGTTTGCAGGTAGGAACTAAGGTTGTGAGAGGGGTATTGAAAAAATTTACCATGTGCACTATGCGATTTGTCTCAATGATTCAGTCGAGATGATTGTTTGGATTTGTCGCTTTACTGCGCAATACCAAATTTGCAAAGTTGAGAAAATCACAGCTCGCATGTCATTGGTCACGCTGACGCTTGTCAGTTGCTGAAATCACGTGTGAATGCAGGGTGAGTGCTGTGGTATTAAGATAAGTAGCAGTAGTTCCCCTGAGGTTATCCACTTCTAATGCTGTTATTTATTGTTTTGTCATGATGATTAGTTTTCACTAAATAGCTCAACAACCAGCATGAGAGACGATGAAGTGCTGATTAATTTGATGCTCTCCTCTTAATGTGTGTGAGAGCTGGGTTTGCTCAGAGGAGTGTGTTTTGCTGATGCTGGTCTGTCTGATTGCAACCGATTTATGTGTGGCTACAGTGAGAAGGTCAAGATAAGTATTGAGTTATTTCCACGCCGTTGCTCTTTTGAGTGGGTATCTGCTTCAGGACTGCTCACCAGCCACACTGTCACGTGACCCATCCACATCCTTTAGTAATGTATTCAGCTCTGGTCAGACGGCTTCTGAGATACATATTCATCAGAGTTGTGTAGAAGT
The DNA here is from genome assembly GCA_037576825.1 of Pangasius krempfi. Classification (NCBI taxonomy): domain Eukaryota; kingdom Metazoa; phylum Chordata; class Actinopteri; order Siluriformes; family Pangasiidae; genus Pangasius; species Pangasius krempfi. The sequence goes on along the minus strand of CM074991.1, from coordinate 18,761,402 downwards.
GAGTGTAGATTTGAGCAACACAATGATGTATGAGCTGTAATAACTGGTGAATGAGTAATGTGAGGACAATTGATTTAATTAAATCAGCTTCAGTCGTGTGGCAATAAGCTATTTAAAAAAAAAAGCTATTTGGATAATTCATCCACATATTTAGATGTCATGTATATGACACGCCCCACATATACATCTAATTTATATGAAACACAATTTCATATCATTTTTGCAGGTATTATGATCCTGAGCCAAAAAATAGCAAGCATTCAGCAGACTACAATTATCAAAGATCGGAGGAAAGTGGGAGAAATTAATTTCAGTGTAGCTGAAATGATGTAGGCGTATCTAGACAGTTATGGATGTGTGTTCTGTTTTCTATAAAGCTATTTGAGGTCAAAATCAGGAAGAAGGCTAAACCATTTTACAGCCATATCTACTGGTGATTATGTGAACCTTATTTACAGCTAAGTATCTTTTATTTCAGTTCTCTAATAGGTCTGATTTAGCTGAAGTAAAATTTCATTAAATGTTCATTTATAAATGCATATGAGCCAACTTTTCTGAACAACATAAGCAATCCTTATATCATATAAACAAAATGCTGAAAGAATGGCAGATGAGGTGTAGTTACTGCTACTGGATTATTTTCGTATAAGTGCATGGTCTAGAGTGTGTTATTCCACTCATACCACAGTGATTTGTCAATGACTACAATGTTTCATTTATCAGTGAACAACATGTCTCATGTTTTCATGGTTTATAGTTACATTTAATGTTGTGGAACGTCCGAGAGACAAGTTAGTTCCTGTTCCTTCTCACTTACGTTAGAGCTGCGATAAACAGCTACTGAGAAACCAGAAAGCATAAGCTCCTCTGTCCTGTAGACAGCAAAGCATAGTGACCGTTACAAAGCGGTGACACTGGACACTCCTTCCATAAATGTTAAAAAAATAAATTAAAATCTGCTCAGAAAAAAAAAATCACCACATTAATGCTTATAAGTTTTTCTTTGTTACATGTTTTACATTGTTAAAATGTTAAGCTCAAATTTACACACACTTTAGCCAGACACTGATTGATATGCTAGAAATTGCTGATTTATGATCACATTTGAGTGTACACAGCTCGGGTGAATGGGGCCATTGTTTTCATAGGCTATTTTTAAAATTTCACACTATGTTAACTTGTTGGATTCATTGTGCAAGAGAAATGTGCAGGGAGTCTCTGCTCTGTTTATGTGTGTGATTCACATAGTTGTGACCTACCGCTAGGACTCGCCACAGCTCTCTCTCTCTCTCTCTCTCTCTCTTTTCGTCCACTCATGACCCTCCCTGCAGTTTGCTTGAATAGCTTCCTCTGTGCGAGTAGAAGGCAGTCATGGTTTAATTTCCTGCTGCCATGCTTCTCTCTTAATGGCTTTTCTAAAAGCCCTGTGCTAATGTAATTTTTAATGTTAGAGGTCCTAATTTTTACACCATCAGCTCAGAATTTATGCACCACACCTCCACCCACTTAACACGTATTTCAGTGCCACTGATCTTTATTTTCAGATGGTGGCCACATTCATCATTAAACAAATAATCAGCGTCAAACACTCAAACGACTGTTTTGTAATTGTCTCTTTCCACATGAACATGAACATGAACATTTGTTTACATTGGCTAGGTGAACAACTAGACCTGTATCTGTAATGATTATCATGAAATAACCAACTTCTGCAAGAAAGTGAGATGGGACAAAAGTGAACACTTGGGTGTGTAAGGGTACATGCCCACTGCCCTCGGCGTTTACCACGTAGAGGCATGTCTGTCTACAATGAGGGTGACAAACAAAGCTTTTCATTATGAAACTGTGGATTTCAAATATATATTCATTTCTGGCTGCCTAAATGGGTGAGCTACTAAACAGCAGATTTTTAACTCACCAAGAGTCCCGACAGCTTGGCGACATTTATTTATTTTTATCTTTGCAATCATGTAGCATTATTGGAGCCATACTAAGCAATGTTATATATATTATCAGACCTTCCAACTTTAACATCGGAGTACAGGAGTACAAGTTATCACTCAAACAATATGCCAAAAGAGGAGTCTTCTTTTCCCACTAAAATGAGAGACGAGCCAATCAGCATGTGAATCTGCGCAGGTGATCTGTTTAGGCATTTTGAAATCTCTGATATTAACAGATGCCAAGTGGAAGCCCCGCCCCCTTCCCCAAACTCACATGCTCTCAGCTGAACTCGCATGGCATTCTCACTTTCTGTAAAGATAATGGAGAATGTTTTGAGTTCATTAATATGAAATAAAATCTATCAGTGTATTTTGGAAAAGCTTACCTATAGTGGACATTTTTTATCTGAAAGAGGAGCAAGGAGAATGATTTTGACCTTAAACGATTAAATAGCAATACGAAAAGTGTCAAATTTACAAATAATGTTAATGGAGATAATTAAAAGTGATTAAATGCACTTTGTGAACAGCAAAATTATAGCACCCTTGCCTACATTCCTTAGATCTGAAATGGTTAAAGTGCTTCTTAAGGCTTTATCTCTTCTGGACCAATTAAATAATTTGTGATGATATTTTAAAATGGAAAATCGTGATCAGGGAAAAATTTGTATCGCACAAGCCTAGGTCATACCTTACTAAGCTGAGATAATGCTAATAAAGACATTTTTTGGGTAGAACAGTCTGTATGGACTATTATTTGCACTTTTCTCTCCAGTTTGTGATTGGTCAGTGCTATGCGGCTGCCTTTTCTAGATTGCATGAAGTTGAATCAACTGTTTTCACCATTGCCTCTTGCCACGCCATGATCCCTTCTGCCTTTTTTGCGACTATATATACATTCATTGTGAATAAATATGAGATGGTTTATTGTAATTGTACTCAGTGTACTATGTCCACTAACCCAGCACTGTGGCTTTCCCTGCGGCTTTTACTCTGTGGCTATATGTACGAGCCCGGTGTAGCTGCAGTGAGTTTAGACATTACTGAATAGGAAATATGAAAAATTCACTGAATTCAAGTTATTGTGAATGACTGAATCATGAAAACGAATGGTGAAAAGTCTGTTTAACAAAACAAGTCCCAAGACTAAACTCACTTGTGTGGGCTGCCAATAATTCAGAAAATGCAAGTTCAAAGGAACTAAGCTGCATATTTTATTAATTTTCTGTATTAGTATATTTGCTCATTTTCTTGTTGCTAGTAATTAGCAACATGAGAGATTAGCGTATATATACACACACACACACACACACAGACACACACACACACTCTTTCAGAGAGCAGTGAAATGGTCTAAGAAACACCTGGCATGACTGTGAGAAACGGAGTTTAAATTACATCTGGTTGGTTAATGCGTCTCAAGTAACAGGAGTGTGTCTGATCAGAGATTGTCCACATGGAGCTGCCGGTGTAAACAGAAGTGGCTGTAGACGCTGTGGTGGTTCTCGATCTTCTGTTACACCGAAGATGCATTTTAGAGCCGATGCCTAAAGCGATGCTTTCCTACAACTATACAGTATTTCACTCTCCAGTCACCTTGAAAAAAATGGACAGTTTATCTAGCATTTCTGTTGTGGATATATTAGTGGTAAATAATGTTTAGTATTTTAGACTTATTACTAGTTTTAGTTTTAACCCTGGGAGTACGACAGTTACAGAATCCGAAGTCTGTCCGAATCTACACATCTGCACTCAGTAATTGTATATGTGCAATGTCACCTGTATGGGAGGCCTTAATAAAAGGGTCAGGGAGTGTAGGAACGAGGCAGGTGTACCTAATAAACTGGAAACTGAGTGTATACTAACTGAAATGAAGTAGCTAAGTTGCAGCTACTGAAAGCAGCTGGTACTAATCAATTCCACATTATTCCTGTTATTCCCATGCAGCATGCAACATTTTACATTTAACCCTTTCATGCTGTGTTCACACTTATGTAGAATCAGTTTAAGGCTGTTTTTAGGAATATATAAAATGTAAATCAGCTCCAGTGGCTCACGTGAGTCCATTATTATAATTTAATATAAATCTTTATCCTGATTTCTGCTGCTCTCTAGATCTCAGTGCAGCATGTCTCTGCTATATCTTTACACAAAATGCCAAATTAAGTGGAAAAAATATTTCAGAAATGAGCGCTTTTGTAGTTTAATTTTTGTAAATTGAAGATATATATATATTTTTTTTTTAAATCAGCTGCATCATGCAACAGGCGTACACTTCATAAATGTCAAGAATATTGCTTTATATTGTTCAATAATTATATTTTCTCTAATTTTAATGTTAATAATTGTTTATAAAGAAATTGGAAGCATCAATTTTTTTTTAAATTTTCGGATATCCTTTTTCACTCATGACATTCCTACGTATAGGCTTTTAAATATTTGTGCTGTGGCAAAAGTCAAAATATAGGTAAAAATTATTTTAGAAAACCATCTAAAGCAACTGGACATATTTTTATGTAATGTACTGATGGATGGGTTAAGAAATGCATCAGTGAAGTAACACTGTACTGAGAAACATGCTTTCAGGAAGACCAAAACACATCCCCATATCTCAAAATACGTGACTGCTCGCCTTGCTTCATTTTCTCTCGCGCGTGTGCTTCATATAATCATGCGGACGTGTTCTCCAGTGCTATTATTTGCCACGGAAAGAAATCATTGTCATTCAGTTGTCTTGAATTAATTTGCACGTGCACGTGTTCTGCTTCCTCTTTCTTTCCTTTCCTTTTCTTGCATTTTTATAATGTTCATTTAAAATAGAATTATTTAAGTACAGTCGCTTAGCCTGCATCAGGTTGTGTTCATAGATGCATTTTAGCCATGGAATGTAAATGTCTGTCCAAGCCACATTTGACAACCAAAACAAGTCCATGTGCGTAGAGTGTTCAAGCCCTCCATAGCAAACAGCTGATGCAGTCTAACTCTATTTGGACAGGATTCTGTGTCTGGTATTATCCTGCTGATCTTTGGCTACAGCTATACTTTCCATGTAGTCTGCACTTCCAGTAATCCCCACTGACTCCTGTCTGGAACCCTGCTGCCACTGCAGGAGAAGCTAACTGCAGCTTTTCATGGGCTCCTCCCATGCTCTGGCTAGACCTCTACACAAGGATGCCCATTAGTGGAGATGATGCCCTCAGTGATGTCTGCTGCAGTCATCTATGTGAGACCAGAACTTTACTGAACCACTGATTTTCTGAGGCTGAGGCTGCTGTGGATTTTAATGTTGTATGCTTTTGCAGATGCTGAACATGGCAGACAGGGTGAAGATAAATAGCTATTGAATATAATGTGAGGTTTTGGGATGATGGCGTATGGATTTGGCAGAACAGGTTTTTTTTTTTTTTGGTAGGAATGCTGCCTTTAATAGGAACTGTATTCAGTATGCATACTGCCCTGTGTATAATAGGATTATGCAGCTGAGAAGGAAAGCTGTCAGTACATTTACTTTGAAATATACAATAAGCAGATGTAGATATATTCTCATTCCAGTATGATTGACGAATGTGATCCTTTGAATGATTTTGCCCAACAGGAACACGTACGTCCTAGAAAAAAAAACAAAATATTCAACAACGAAACCTATATCATGCCAAAAACCTGTGTGTAGGTTGCACCGATGCTCAGCACTGCTGTGTGTGGAAGCGTTTTCCTCCTCTGTGATGCACAGAATTCTGAACACGCAAGCGGCTTTGGACCTGGGGAGTTTGGCCTCAGAGCCCGAGCATAAGCAGCTGTTGCTGATGGATCCCTTTGGCTGACGAGCTAATTGTTGTTTTAGCTGACAGCACAGCTAACAGTATTGATGAAGAGTTCAGAGTGTGGTGACGGAATGTATATGATGGTAAATAGCTATGCAGAGATTTGCTGGATTACTCGCTTAATCCAGGTACACAGAGGAGATGTTTATAATTGTTGACTGAAGATTTACTACTTTCTCTCCTTCTCTCCAGCTACAGTTTCAGTGGATAACATGGAGCTATACTGATAACATACAGCTATACATTTGTCCTGAAGAGAAACACAAGTTAAGTGTATACTGTAGCTGTGGTTCGCTGAACTCTGTATGACTAACAAGTAGTGACTGGACACCCTCTTTTGTGAGTGAACGAGTGAACACTTCCAGAGACCTTTACCAAAGTCACAAATTGATTATTACAATTTTTAAAATATAAATATAACCTACAGTCTCCTCCAAAAGTATTGGAACACAAAGCCCAATTCTTTTTTTTTTTTTCTTTTTTTCTTTTTCTATACACTGGAGACATTTGGGTTTGAGATCATATAAATATGACTATGAGACATGAGATCAGAATTTCAGCTTTCATTTTCTGATTTTTACATCTAGATGTGTTAAGCAACTTACAACATGACACATTTTTGTTTGAACCCACCCATTTTGTGATAATAAGTGATTAAAAAAATTGGAACATGACTGACAGGTGTTTTGTTGCCCAGGTGTGTTTTGTTATATTGATTGATTAAACAATTAATAGCTCTGAACGTCTACTCTTGCTGTTAAAAAAAAGGATAAACCAACATGTAGACCAAAGAGCTGTCTATGGGCTAAAAGACTCAGAAAAGAAAAACAAAAGAGCCTTGCCACTCCAATACTTTCAGAGGGACTGTATGTCACAGTGTCATCCACCTTTGATCTGGCGGAAAGGTGTTTGGAGATGATGCTGCACTTGTACCACTGTGAAGTTAACTCTGCAGAACCTGGACCAGCTGCTCAGTGATGACCCAGATGGTCTGTTGTGTGTTATTCCTTACTTAATGCACTTAACTCGCTAGTTAGCTATTTGGCCATATGTTATTACATTCCATCATCTACGATTTTTTAGCCCAGCCAGTCAGGTTTGACTAAAACATGGGATTGGGCAGAACATCGGAGCGTTAATTTCCCCAGTGGACTTGCTATATACACTCACTGTCCACTTTAATAGGAACACCTGTACACCTGCTCATTTATGCAGTTATCCAGTCAGCCAATCATGTGGCAGCACAGTGCATAAAATAATGCAGATACAGGTCCAGCGCTTCAGTTAATGTTCACATCAGACATCAGAATGAAGAAAAAGTGTGATCTCTGTGACTTTAATTGTGGCATGGTTGCCATTTCTCTCTGACCTCTCTTATCAACAAGGTGTTTTCATCCACAGAACTGTCACTCACGCAGTGTTTGTTTTTCGCACCATTCTGTGTAAACACTAGAGGCTACTGTGTGTGAAAATCCCAGGAGATCAGCAGTTTGTGAAATACTCAGACCAGCACATCTGGCACCAACCATGCCACGGTTAAAGTCCCAGAGATCACACTTTCTTCATTCTGATGTTTGATGTGAACATTAACTGAAGCTCTTGACCTGCATCTGCATTTATTTTTTGTATTATACTGATGATTGGTTGACTGGATAACAGCATAAATGAGCAGGTGTACAGGTGTTCCTATTAAAGTGGAGGGTGAGTGTGGCGTACGTGTATATGTGTGTGTGTGTGTATACACACACACACACACACACACATATATTTTACATACACAGAACATATACTGTGTGTGTGTGTGTGTGTGTGTGTGTGTGTGTTGAGGAGCCTTCTACAGTACTGTGTATACTATTCTGTGCCATCAGAAATGCAATACCAATCCGTTTAGTATTGTAGCATTACAGAACATGGAAAGAAGCACTCTATAATTATAAGATGATTATAGTTTTTCTAGTTAGAAGTCATGCACACGCTTTGTGCGTGCGTCAGCCGCTCGTCTGGGGTGTAAAAGGCCACACTGATTAACATGGAAGCATATTAAATGTGGTGCCGCTGCAAAATATGTTTACTTCATCTAGTTTAAAATGGGCTGTATTAACTGCAGCGTTTGTCATGAGAGTACAATAAAGTTCATCCCCATTTCCACATTTGCATAGTAATTTTGTCCCCATTGCCACAGATATCCACAGTAGTTACTGACTTCTAGCCCATGTACACCAGAATGTTGGTAAAAACAAAAAAAGAGGTGACTGCTTAGAAGGAAAAGCACCTGACAGCCCACTGTAAAATATGCTGGTGGATTGTTGATTTTTCTTAAAATTCTGTAAAAATTCTGAGAACCTTCAAAACTGATTGGACAGTAATCTTGGCAAGGCATTCTGATTGGTCAGCCAGTTTGGGGTGTTATGGACACAACCCACCCGCTGGCTGGATCACTTTCTTTAATTTCCCCAGTGCTTTTAATACCATCCTGCCGCTTTGACTGAGTAACAAACTGAGCACAATGCAGGTTCGATGCCTGTAGAGTCATGGACTGTTGCTGCATTCGACTAGGATAAACCAAAGCAACTCAGAATTCCTACTCATAAACTCACAGCATCAGCAGTAAACGCTGCAGCACGTCTTACCTTTAAATGAGTTGAACTGTGTATACAAGTATTTACTTTAGAATCAACATACAGACATAGTCACTTGTTAAATCTATAACACTATAATCTGTAACCCTTCACAGTTAGCTGGCTAGTTTGTTGCCAACAAAAGATGAACATGGAGGCATCCATGGTTTTCTTCCTACTTGGTAGCTCGAATGCATGGAGGTTGAAGTAATTCCAAGTTCCAACTTCCCATCCCATTTCCAAGGTAAGACAAATGCACTTATCCCTGCATAGGATGCCAAGCGCTTCATTAATCTGGTCTTGAAGGTCAGGGCTATCATACGACTCAGTCTCAACTTATTGAAGTCAGTGACAGAAGAGAGGATGGTGGTTTTGAAGAACATCCTGAACAGTTCTGTCCAGTCCCTTTGTAGTGTGATATTTAGGGATTCAGGGTCAAGGATTCATTACACCAAGGTCCTCAATGAAGCTCTTTGGGGGGTCTTTTCTAACCAGTGCTATCAGTTTCAGCAGTGCCTTCTCTCAGCATGCCATCCTTCCTGTTTCTCAGAACGGATAATAGGACACTCTCCATTTGGAATGCACAAGCAATGCAATATACTGCAGAAACACAACACTGACTGAAAAGTGTGGCATGTGAGGGATTGGATTAAATGTGAAGGATTCTCCACATGTGTGCGCAAAATTAAGCAGCCAAAAAAATTTGAATGGTGTATTGCAAGTGGGCAATACATATTCTGTGATAAAATCCAATATAAAATTAACATCATGATAATCCTGTGCATGCTATAAAAAAATCACATTGATTACATTTATATGCACATCAAATTCTGTTTAATATTCTATATTCGGGTTGCAGCCATATTCCCAATACGATGTTTATATGCATACAGGCATCGGAGTATTCCTGTACACGTGGTTTTTGTAAGTATACCGACCTACAGGTGCGCTTTTTCTTTCCAGGAGATTCAAGATGCTACCGTTGGTTATAAGGTATACTTGACTATTAGTTTTATTTCTACTTTTTCTTAGTAAGGTGTTTACATGCAACAAATTTCCGATTAAACCAGGCATATTCAAGGCATGGGAATCGGAATTTGGGGAATCAGAATATGGTCTTAATCTGCATCAAGCAATCGGATTGCGGCGTTTACGTGACTCAACGCTCTTACCTGACTTATGTGACTTACGTGACTTACGCTCTTACGTGACTTACGCTCTTATCACACCTCGCATGGCACCACGCTCCCTCCGGTCCTCTAGCACTGCTCGACTGGTCCCACCATCTCTCAG
>CM074991.1:18735052-18751627 GCA_037576825.1 Pangasius krempfi | reverse complement strand
TTGGACTGATGGTATTCCTAGTTTGTGACCTAGTGAGCCAATATCAGAATGTATTTTTGATGGACTTCAAAGCACTACTGTAAGTCGCTCTGGATAAGAGCGTCTGCCAAATGCCGTAAATGTAAATGTAAATGCAATACAGAAATTGAAAATCAGAATATTGCCAAATTCCTATTAATATCGGAATATCGATGTGCATGTAAACGTAGTCATTGCTTTAGTTACACTGAATGTTTTCTAAGACAATTATACATTGCTTGACTTTCACCTTTACAACTACAAAATCATTTCACACCTTTAAATTACATTCACAAGAGTAACAACTGCAAGTTTCAGTATATTTGCAGTAGAATCAGGTTCTCAAAATCACTTTAATTCAGAATCTTATCACAAGCTTAAAAACCCTGTTTCGGTTTTAGATTAGGTCTCTAATGGTTAAATAGTTGGAATTGAATCAAATTGTTACTCCGTGAGGTCGCCCCCGCATTCCTGTCCATATACACAAAGGTTGGCATGCTAGCTAGAGTTAGCATTAGCAAGGACTGTCATGACATCACTTTCAGGATTGCTGCGTCCAACTTCATCCCCTTCACCAGTAATAAATGACTATTCTGTTTTTACTGTGTTTCTTGTTAGCTTTTTTTCAGAGTATGCAGTGATTTTCTGCGCATAGGAGAATTATTTGGCTGCGCTGGGTGCTTAATGATTTCAGACGGAGGTGGGGGTGGAGTAAAAGGGCATGTCTATAAAATGACTGGCAAGAGGCCCATGTAACGACAAATGAGCATTCCCGACCGGTTTTCCAAACAGGTTTCCTCAGCTATGTAATATACTTTGTACTGATGCCATGGCTTAAACAATTATTTTTCTTTATCATGTTCTATAGATTTTTCCACATTATTTGTACAAGTAAGAAACAAACAGACAAAAACACTACCGCACCATAAAGCAGTCATGCCTGTGTGACTGTGTGTATGTGCATGAGGGTGTGTATATGTGCTATCTGTGTTTATTAAAGTGTCATTTTTGCTGCATGACTATGTTTTTACACTTGCATGTTGGAGCTTGCTGGAGAAAAAAAAGCCTGAGAAACTCTGCAACCTATCAGATGAAACTATTCACATGAAAGCGCCACTGAGATTGAGTTTAGCAGGGATCATTAGCTGGATTTTTGTGATGTCTAGAAGGAGATTTGTGCTGTGAAATAAATACAGATGAAACCACAGGCAGAAAAACAAAAGAACTAAATTTAGATCTGGACAGCTTCTTATACTCTTGCATAATAAAATGGAGTTTTACAGTAAATACTGCAGTGTAATTTTAAATGGCATGGATGAGCTGAGAGTGTGCCCCATGGCTGTGGGCTTGATATTTATTTTCAAGAAATAGGATCAGTAATATCTATGCCTGCGTCTCATCCAAAAGCTGCTGTCCTCTTCCTTTCTGCCATGAGCTGCCCTTACATGGTGGGAAATATACTCCCTTACACACACACACACACACACACACACACACACACACACACACACACACACACACACTCCTTCTCTCTCTCTCTACTGTACTGTATTTTAGTAAAAACCATACTAAAAGTCCAATTTGCTTTCATTAAGATGACTCACAGGTTTGCCAGAATTCTGTTAGGTGGGGGGGGTGGGGGGTGGGGGGGGGTTTGTCTTCTGATGAATAGACAAATTCATTTTTAATTCATTTTTAGTCATTTTAAAGTGTTTTTCTTCTTTCTTCTTCTCAAAAAAAAGAAAACATCTGTTAGAAGAATGGCTTTGTTTTCTGTTCATTCTTAGAGAAATCGAATGTGCAGATAAAGGTAACTTTAAAACATCTCTCTCTCTCTCCCTCTCTCTCTCTCTCTCTCTCTCTCTCTCTCTTGATCATGTTCGTTTTCTCTCTCCCTGTCTTTGTTTTTCTGTTTCTCGCTTGCTTTGTTTCTCTCTTACTCTATTTCTCTCTCTCTCTGTTTTATCTTTCTATCTTCGTTTCTCTCTCTCTCTCTCTCTCTCTCTCCCCCCCAGCTTGTAAGACGGTGCTTTGAGTCAGAAAGTTCCTCTTAGCCAGGATATCTCATGCTGTCTTTTTTTTTTTCTTTCTAAGATGGTCTCTGTATATATTCAGTGAAGGTGAGCAACTACAGGGAATAAATAGCCTGATAGGATGTCTGTAAATCATGTCTGTGATCTTGTGTAAGGCTACAGGGATGATCACTGATTTCTGGGCAGATCATAAGGTAGGCTGTGTGATTAAGTTTAACCCCTCCAACTCCCAGGAGCTTATACTCCTCACACTAGTAACTCACGCAGTTCCAACGACGTTACTGAAAAAAATCCTCAATAAAATTGGGATCATTGGAGGGCAGTGTGACTCATGAACATGGTTTAACAGCCATTTCCTCATCAGCCTCATCAGCCTTTTTTTTTTTTCCTCTCAGAAATGTAGCTTGTCTCTGCCTTGAAGCCTTTCTTCTGGAACCACTTTGCCTCAAAGCACTGATGTGGATTAGTACAAGATTAGGATGTACAACATACTTTACGTGGGTTTGTAAATGATACGTCTGTTCTTCAAACACTAATCTTTTTTTGCAGGGAAATCTTGTTTAACAGTACACATGACATTCTCGAGTCATTAGTTTTTAACCCTGCTTGCTAGCAGCTGGAGCTCTGCTTGAGTCAGTGGTAAGACACACATCAGCCTCTTAGTAATCTTTCAGCATGTTTGCTTTCACAGTTTAGGCTTCTTCCCTCCTGTGTGAGTTCCTGTCATTTAATGCTCATTTTATCTTGTTAAACTGGCTCGTAATCAGCTGCACTCGCCGAGAGTGGAAATAGTCTTGAAAACCAGAGCGTGTAGAAAAGCAGTGTGCGACAGGAGAGCGCCTCAGGCCTCGGAGTCTGTATGTGTTTACCAGCCATCTCTCTCTCTGTATAGATCCTTTAGAAAGCGGAATGAGAATAAAAACCTTATTGTTTACGTCAACATGGCTGTCTAATCCAGCAGCAGTACTCGTGCATTGCTGACCTGCTGGTTTAGAGGATTTCGTCCCCCTGATTTTTTTTTATTTTTTTTTTTCATTTTTAGCAAAACTCTTCTAAAGGTTTCGCATTACATTTATATTTATTATTTCTTACACTCGTTATTTGAATTAAAATAGGCAAAACTAGATCAATTGATTATTTAAAAAAATAAAAAATCTGTTCCAAAAAAATTTTATAATTACTTGTATCCATAACGTGTTCCAGCGATTAAGTAAACAAGGGGTTCCTAAACGTTTTGGCTAAATGACCTCAGATGAAACTTCTGCGACTACCACCCTTGACCCGCCTATATTTTTTAAATTCCAGATTTATAATTTAGGACTGCTGTAACATTTGAACATTTTATAATTTCAGTAACATATGTATGTGTGACAAGTAACTAAAAACCAAAGGAATATTCCTTGGACTGATTTACCAGTCCAGTGGGAAGTGTTGTGTTGTTATAGGAAAATAATCAATGCCGGGGTGGTGTGATATGTCCTGACACAGAGCCGCCTAGTTCATACACGACGCATGTCCTTGTGTGTGCTTGCAGAAGCAGCAGCAACTCGAGCGACATTGTTCACACACTTGCCTGCGTAGCTTATGTACATTTGGAGGATTAAATGCAACATTTTACGTTTACAGTTAATGTGAACGTGGCTCATCTAAATACAACTCTTAGTAACATTAAAATATTAGCACAAAATCCATCTTTGATATTTTTAATATTAATTTGTATAATGAATGATACGTTGAGATTGTGAGTTTCTCTCGTGATGCCGTCTGTGTTAGTTTGGAAACGCTGAAGTGGATCTAAGTAAAGAGCTGAAACCTCTTTAGTATATGGTTGTTTAATAGTGAATAGTTTTAAGATATTTTTATATGATCTTCTTCAGAAAACTGTCCAAATGAAAGTGAGGGTTACTTGTAGGGTTACTGTTCTGTGTTGTTTCCTACAGATCACTTGATTCAGGCTGTGAGAAGTGATTCAGCTGTAACGCACCTCTCTAAGTTCTCACCTCTGTCTAGTTAGCGTAGCGCTCGAGGCTCCTGCTGATGTATGTCTGTGCAGTGACAGGAAATGACCTCATCAGTGCCAAACCATACAACTCCTTTTGCTGAACAAGCTTCTGTCATGTCTTTAGCTGAGATGGGGTGTTTATCATTTTATTTATCGTTTGTCATCGGACTGATCCCTGCGTGTCTACGGTGACACCATTTTGAGGGAACTGACAGGCCTTGACTGACCTGTCTTGGCCTCATTCCTAGCTACCCCTTTCTGCAAATTGTACTTTATGCTAACTGTAGTGGCTAAGGTCAAGCTTGCTGCACCGGCAGTGCTAATGCTAACAGATTATCACCTCAGTCTCCAGTGTTCGTTATCGAGGATTCTGGCAAAGAGTGATCTGAACAGGACCCGAAGGGCTTCAGCTCATTAGTGTAGTGATAGCTGGGATATGCTTGGTCATGTGTCTTTAACCCGTGTTAATTTCTGATTATTTTCCACTTAATTTTTATACGTTGTAATTCCATATTGAGAGTAGAAAAAGCTCTGACATGATTTATCTTAGTTTCATTTTTTTACATCACAAAAACCTGCCATTTTAACTGGGGAGTGTAGACTTTTGTGTGTGTGTGTGTGTGTGTGTGTGTATGCGTGGGGGTGGGGGGGGGAGGTATCGGGAAGCGTGGGGTCTGTTTGTGCTGTCTTTTAATTGTCATTGACTGAATAAGATTTATTGGCAGTGAGTAATTATTGGTTTTGTGAAAGTAGCAGAGCCTCAGGCAGTATAAAGTTAGCCCCTGACTGGGATATGGTTGTTATGGTTGTATGATGTCACAGATTTGTGGGTTGTTTTGAGTGCTTGCAGTGAACATCTGGGGTGACATGGGGTCACTCACAATGATCAGATCCCTCAGGAGGGAGTTCTTCTTGCTTCTGCTGCTGTTGCGTCAGTTTGCACGTTTTTAAACCGTCACCATGTCTGAGGGAGCAGGGTGTCCAGCTGCCCCAGGGTCATATGTAATCAATCAAACTGACTGACTGTGAACAAAAAAGACCGGCAGAGGTCAAAAAGGGTCATATCCACCAACAATCTCAAATACAGTGAGACCTTAAGTGCCTGTAATTTTGTATCACGATTCTTTATACAGTAGTTTCTATACTTCCAGCTTCCATGCATCGCTTCCTACTCCATCTCTTCACCTTCCATACCTACCATTATAATGCTGCATTCGACAAAAGGTCATAACTCTGAATAGGAAAAATGAAAGAAAATGCCCCCTCATCTCAGAATTCCTACTCGGGAACTCAGGATGGTCTCCTCAAACACGGGTTCAGCAAGTGCCATCAAATCAACATGGCTGCGTGCAGCATGAAGCATGAACAAAGTAGCACTTCGTTATAGCCACTTCTGAGGTAAGTCGAATGCAGTACGCAGTGGCATAATAATGTGGAAGTAAGTACATTCATAATAAAAACATAATATTATATATGTCCTCTTTCTCATACAAACATAATTTTAACACAAAATGTCAAAAAAAAAAACACACAATCCAACAATGGTTCCAACAACTGCAATCAAAAAACAAACAAACAAGCAAAACAGTGGTAGAACATTCCCCCTCAGGTCAAATGTGTACGAGTTCCCAGGTGGCACATCTTCTTAATACTTGGTATCACTTTTTTATCCTCCTATTCTCCCAGTTTATTGCCAGTCCCCACCCCGCTACCATCCGGGGAGGGTGAGGGCTAAGACACGTGGAGGCACTCACTGCTCGCGCAGTACCACAGAGCGGCTGAACATGATTATAGGAGAGCACTAACTGCCCTCTTGCGTACACACGAGCCCTCAGATGATTATGTAGTGGTGCTGTAATAGACAGCAGAGGGATGAAGACCTTTCCATCCAGCCTGAAACACAGCTGGTTCTTCTACCCTGGGCTCCCAGACACACATGCCATTGACTTATTTGATTTTGCTATGTCCTAACGATATACGACAGACACTTCACTGTTTCAACTTACGCTCATGTTCACTTCTGCACTACTTTTTAAATCATGAAATTACATCAGGCCTTTAGTTATTTGATAATCTCCCATTTCAGTGTTTTTTTTTTAACATTAGTGCATTTGGTAATGCTTTTATTGTTTTTTTAATTGTTTAATAATAATAATTGTTAATTGATTGTGTTTTAATTAGCAATGTTTGCTTCCCTTTTTTAATTACTGAGACTGAATTTGATGGTTGTGTGTCCTTGTGGCTCCATTGTTGGTGTGTTTCTAGACCTTACAGTAATAATAACCCCAGTCACTTGGAACAACCGTTGGTTTCCTGCTCGGCTCAGACGGTGGTGATGCATGTACCACTGCTGCACATGTGGATTTAGCACATGTGCATCATTTAGCCTGCTTGTGTTCAAGCACAAATGCTGTATGTTCTGAGTGACAAGTAAAAGAGGAAGAGGAATGCCATATCTGTATACAGGTCTCAAAGTGACTGACACTTTTAAAATTATTTATATTATTAATTCATAATTTTTCTTACTGGATGCGTGTTCTTGGGTTGATTTCTGTGTTTTTTTTTTAAACACACGCTTGCAAAAGATTTTGTGTGTGTGTGTGTGTGTGTGTGTGTATAAACATACAGATAGATATATATTGTATATCTTGCTGAAAGTCTACACAAATCTTGATCGCAAAATTACTAAAATTGTGTCACTGTCCAAATACTTATGGCACCATCCACTTTATTAGGAACACCTGAACGCCTGCACATTGATGCAGTTCCCTAATCTGCCAATCATGTGGCAACAATCGCAATGCAGATACAGATCAAGAGCTTCAGTGAATGTTCACATCAAACATCAGACTGAAGAAAAAAGTGATTTCTGTGAATTTATATTATATATATATACACATATATCAACCGCCAGTAAAATACTAGCATTGCATTTGAAAAAAAAAGTTTCATGATGTAGATTTAATGCCTACATTTTGTTTTAAAAAATGACTGATATATTTAATAATAAATAAATATTTGAGGAGTATTTTTAAATTTTAAATTTTAAAACAAGATTAAGTAGAAAATTCTAACCCCGTCCGCTGCTTCCAGTTTTAATGAAAACAATCTATAAAAAGATATCACGATATGTCAGTACAGCTTACTGCGACACAATTTATCATGAAGTTGATGTTATATCGTCATATCACCCAGCCCTAACACAGTGATATCATTTTTTTTACTACTCACTATTAGGTTGTAATATGGAGCATGTGAAGATTTTATAAAGTGCCGTTCTTCAGCTTGTGCAGTCGACTGTGCGAACATTAAGTTCAAAAGGTGAACAGAGGCATTAGAGAGGCCTCTCTGTTCCAGCTAGGCTTTAAAACGCTTTTAGCTTTATTGCTAAAGCTCTGTTGTCACTGCCAAGCTTACAGTCTGACAGCAGTGGGAGAGACGAGGCTTCTCCAGGATGCCCTGAATAATCGAACAGCTCCTGACCTCGACTCTGTGTGCATGTATTAGTGTTAGGCTTGGGGGTGGGCAAGCTGGCAAAAATATCATGTCATATGATTTTTTTTTAAAGCTGGATCACAATCCATTATATTGGTTTTTTTTTCCATGTTGGTTTTTAAGACAATTTTGCAAAGTTTTTTGCAAACAGAGCAGCCAAACTAATTTCTCTGTTGAAAAATACACTGTAGCTTTACAAGGAAACTTAATAAAACATAACAAAATGTCAACAGTTATTTCTAAAATGAAAATCACCTCTGTTAATGTCTTCAGTATTAAGTATAAATGGAAAGGTGATTGACAGGGAAGTATTTAAATATGCGTGAATACTGAATGTATTATTGTTGAGCTGGTTTAACATTTTTTAAATAAGCGATTTGTGTGTTTAGTTGTGTTGATTTTTTTTGCACGTCTGTCTGCATTGTGTATACAGCTGAGGACTGACGGTGTTAGAAAATAACTTGCGGCTTGGTAAGTCAGTCATTAACTATTTTCGAAGTCGCTTCAACCCCTTGTTTTTGAACGTACTGATGGGTATTATATCCTTGTTTCTGATCAGGAGTGCCTTTTTCAAATGAATTTGTTATCGTGGTTACTTCAGCGGTGTTTCTGGCTGCGGTTCTGTTCACATGCACTCCCTGTGTTCTCTGGATTTCAGCACACTCGTTACATGCTTTTTCAGTGCTTAAACAAATTCGTTGTGCCTTTTCGACATGCCAATCTTGCCTTTGCATAATTTGCAAACAACCGTTGTTTGGGCCATGTGAAAAATCCAACAGCTCCATATAACTGATGTTGTATGCTGCTCTGTCGAGGAGGAAGTGTAGGCTAAGGAATCGCCTGCTTTGTTCATCATTGGTTTGTGCACGTGTTTGTCAGGGAGAACGCGAGGTGGATTAGGAATAGAGTAAAGTCTGGTTCATAAAACTACTTGTGGTGCCATGTGAGTGTTTTCAGTAGTTACGCTTTAACCTCAGAGTTTGTCAGTGCATTTATGTTGTCCAGGGCAACATGTTGATATTGTGATAATTTATTTTGTTTCAATATTCTTTTGCATTTAAAAAAAATAATAAAATTTTATTACACTGACCGGGAGCATCTGATTTGATGTTGTCTGCTTAATATATATATATATATATATATATATATATATATATATGTGTGTGTGTGTGTGTGTGTGTGTTCACCACAGCCTAATCATAACAGAATATAAGTTCCCACGGCTTTGTGTCCTTGTGTCCTCCTCTTATCTATTTTCTCAAAAGAGAGCTGTCTGACATCTGGCTGTTACTGTGGTGCATTGTGGGACAGCTGTGGGCATGTGTATGTACATGGCTGTGCTTTAGTTAATCGCTGGAGATAGTGTAGCTTACAGAGGAGGAGACATGCACACCTCCAGAATCTCAACAACACTGTGTGTCAATCCGAGTCAATTTTATGTACATTATTATTTTTTTCCACCCAAACCAGACACGACTTCTCCAGCAATTATTTCGGCTCTGCTTTTTATGATATTAGAAATATAACTCAGTGCTACCAAATATGATCTAATAAGTCATTTCACCATTGTTCAGAGTTTTACTTTTTCTTTTAGCATTTCAACACAAGATATATACTGATGGATTTCCATGTCAGCAGTCTACACACATTTCACAGATATTTTTCATTTTACTTCTTCTGTGCTCTCATGTGCTGCATGCCCTCAGGCACACACAAGCGAGTGTGTTGGCAGAGACCATTGCATAAATCTGCACACAACACATGCACATGCTAGTGTGTATAACAGATAGTCCTGAAGTAAATACCATAATACTTAATATTTGGTTGCATGTCCCTTGCTTGCAATAACTTCATCAAGCCAGTGACCCTCAGACATCACCAAACTGTTACATTCTTCTTTTGTGATGCCTTTCCAGGCTTGTATCACAGCTAGATGTTGTTTGTTTTAGGGGGTTTCTCCCTTCAGTCTCCTCTTCAGGAGGTGAAATGCTGCTCAGTTGGGTTGAGGTCTGCTGATGGACTTGTCCAGTCTAAAACCTTCCACTTTTTCCCCTGATGAAGTCCTTTGTTGTGCTGCAGTGTGTTTCGGGTCGTTGTCTTGCTGCATGATGAAGTTCCCCTCAATTAGACTGGATGTTAGAATTAGAATGTTTCTGTAGACTTCTGAACTCATTCTGCTGCTATGATCATGAGTTCCATCATCAGTAAAGATTAGTGAGCCTGTTCCAGAAGCAGCCACAACCCAAGCCATGACGCTGCCTCCACCATGCTTGACCAGTGAGCTCATGCAGTGCATTTGTGAACCCTTTACAATTTTCTGTATTTCTGAATAAATTTGACCTAAAATCTGATCAATCTTAATCCTAGTCCTAAAACTAGATGAAGAGAACAAAATTAAACACATTATGCAAAATTATAGTTTTTACATTTATTTATTGAGCAAAATTGCAAACATTAAATATCTGTCGGAAAAAGCATGTGAACCTTTAGGAGTATGAGTTAATTTAACTGGGTCATTGGAGTCAGCTGGTTCAGTCAAGGGGATGGCAATCAGGCGTGAGTTTAGCAGGCCCTCCCAGCTTTCAAGAACATAAACTTGGGTCTTCACTATCAAAGTCTGGTCTTCATCGCACAGGTTTATGGAAGTGAACCATGTCTCAATCAAAGGAGATTCCTGAGGACCTCGGAAAAAGAGATATCAATGCTCAGCAGGCTGGAAAAGGTTACACAACACTCTTCTGTATAGAGTTGGCCTCCACCAATCCACTGTGAGGCAGATGACATAGATATGGAGGAAATTCAGCACCACAGTTACTCTCAAAAGGAGTGATTGTCCAGCAAAAATCACTCCAAGGGCACAGCAAATAATATTACGGGTCACAAAGAACCCCAAGGTAACATCTAAGGACCTACAGGCCGCTCTTACATTGAGTAAATGTTCATGAGTCTACCATCAGACAAACACTGCTTTTTAGGTCCTTCCACAGCATTTCTATTTGGTTAAGGTCTGGGCTTTGACTTGGCCATTCCAATTTCACCTGCTTTAACCATTTCTTTGTAACTTACTTATGTGCTTAGGGTCATTGTCTTGCTGCATGACCCACTTTCAGTTAAGCTTCAGTTTATGGACAGATAACCTCTGAAGCAGTTGAAGCAGTTTTGTAAGTTGTTCAGGATTGATCAGCAGTTCCAGGAAACGTTCGGTTGAAGCTGCCTACGGGAGTCACACCAGTTACTGAAAGCAAAGGTTCTCATACTTTTCTGATGAAAATATTTGATGTTGGATAATTTTGCTCAATAAATACAGATACAATCTATAATGATTTTGCGTCATTTTTTAACAGGGTTCACTTTCTCTAGTTTTAGGGCTTAGATGAAGATCTGATCACATTCCTGGTCAAATTTATGCAGAAACACTGAAGATAGTAAAGGGTTCTAAGGGTTGTAGCTTCACAAACTTTTTAGAGAAACTGTGTTTTGGATCATCCTATCTTTCTCCACACTTTGGCCTTTCCATCACTTTGGTAGAGGTTAATATTTCTTTCAGAACCCTTTGCTGGCAATTTGTTAGCAAACTGTTATCATTATACACTATACACTATAAGTATGTGGGCACCTGACCATCACACCCATATGTGGGTCTTTCCCTAACTGTTGCCACAAAGTTGTAGGCACTCAGTTGTATGCTTCCAAAATAATCTGCTTTACCATCTGCAGCTCGCAACCTATGGATTTCTTTTCCATCTCATGATCCTTTTCTCATTTCATCCCATCATCTTAGGAGGGCATCTTTATTTCCTGTCCAGCTCTAATTATTTAGCTCAGACCGAAGCTGTGAGAATGAAACCTTTCAGGTTTTATGAGTCAATCCTCCTGATCACAGACTGCTAACCGAATAGTCCTGGCAGGATGAGGAGGCTCACAAGTGCACTAATAATGGGCTGCTTTCATCTTGATGATTATTCCCCTTGTGTGAATCTGTGTGGGTGTGTGTGTGTGTGTGTGTGTGTGGGTGGGACTGTAGTATGGTAATTGTGTCATGGCGCACCACTGGAGAGTTCTCTGTTACTTAGTATTTGTAATAAACAGTCTGAAAAACATGTGAAATGATTTGTTTCACTTAACAGCACCTACCTAATAACAGCATACTAACATTTTCTTTTAATTTATTTTGCATTAGTGGCAAAAAAATGGGTACATTGAATACATTTGAATGTATCTGAGTTAGGGCTGGATGATATGTTGATATAATATCGATATTATGATAAATTATGTCACAGTACAATTTTGAGAGATATTGTTGGTATTGTGATGTATTTCTCTATTTAATTTGAATACTTTTAACTACAAACTGAGTGTAGTTACAAACTGATTGCAAGCACTTGATGGTAAAATACCAGGTATGTAATTTGGAACAGTTCTACAATTTTGTAGTGATGTAGCGCTGATGTTGCGCAAACTCAACCCTGACCACAGATTACTTCAAAATTGGAAGAGCTTTGAGAAATGTGCTCTATTAGCTTTACACCTGCTCTCATTGCACCATCAGTTGGCTGCCTTAAAGATCATTCATTTCTTACAGTTACAGCTAGAATGAATCCTAATACAGATAAGTTATTCACTTTTCTTCTGGCGTTAGACTGGAATACACTGCTCTTCCCATAAGTGCAGTCAGTGCAGTTGTGAAGTTATGTTGAAGGTAAACGCTGCAGTGTTTGCTCAAAAGTTCAGGTCACTTTAAGGCCTGTCACTGTAGTTCTGTGCTTTAGAGATTTAGCTCTGCTAGTTGTGTTCAGTAAGAGACAGAGCCTCTCTTAGCTGGCACTGACATGCAGAAACATCATAAATCTCACCCGGCAGGACCGGTCTGTCTCTGAATCACAAACCTGACTGTTCCCCCTCCTTTGTGTAATTAGGAACATGATTCAGTCACTGCTTTGGGACCATGGCAGCCCTCCTCCTGTGTAGGATTTGTAACATGCACTTAATATAATTACGATTAGTGCACAGGTTATTTTAGTAAAAAAAAATTTGTTGGTGTTGTAGTTAAGTCTGTTAATTAAATTGTTAATTGAATTTTGTGTGTAGCAGAGGTAGTGAGTGGATTGGTGTGTATAAGTTGGAGTAGAACCTGTCGGTGTTGGTGCTTGTATCTGAACAGAAGATGACTTATTACTTATGAAAACTGAGTTGCTGTGTGTGTAATGGAGGAACTTTTGCTGGAAATGTAAACTTTTGGCCTCAACCATAAGTAATCATATCCCCAGTGATTTATTTTATTTTATTTTTTGAGTAGAAGAATTTTAAAAGCATATCCTTGCATGACCTGTGTGCTAGGATTCAAGCTTGGGCCTGATGATCACCTGATGAATAACTAAACACCAGGCCCAAGCTTGAATCTTAGCACACAGGTCATGCAAGAATATGCAAAACACATTGCCCCACAACACAATGCTGCCACCCTCATGCTTCACAGTTGGGAAAGTGTTCTTTTCATTAAAAGCCTCACTGATCATTATGGCAAGTACACATGGCCAACAGTTCAATTTTTGTTTCATCTGACCAAAGATCACTCCTCCAAAAGGTGATTACCTGTAAAATTCAGTCTGGCTTTTTAATGCCAGTCTTAGAGTAGGGGCTTTGTACCTGATGCCTCCAACTCCAATTTTCTTCCTGAACGATGCAGTGTCTGTGTGGTCCCAAGATTTTTATATTTGCATACAGTTGTTTGTATGCATGGCTGTCTTACTTTCAGGTGTTCCTAAGCAGGAACTGGACTTATGGAGGTCCAGTTTTTTTTTTTTCTGAGGTCTTGACTGAGTTGCTTGGATTTTCCCATGGTATCAAGGGCATAAACATGCTGTCTTTAAAGTTAGGCCCTTAAATACAACCACATGTACTCTGCCAATTAACTCCTAATTATGACAATTGGCCAATCAGAAGCTTTTAAAAGTTATTACAGTTCTGGAATCTAATTTTTAGAACATTTGAAAATGACCTAGAGTTAGAGTAAGGGTTAAAAAAAATTAAGTGTAAAAATTAAAATTAAATGCTCTAACTGACATAACACAGGAAATGTACACTAGCATGAAATGTGTGGAGTTGAGTGAGTTTAGCCTAGGTCTCTGTAAACTTCTGGCCTCAGCTATAGTTTAAGCAAAGCTTGTTCAGCATCAGCTGTAACAGCTGAGAATTACGCAGTGCTCAGTCTTCAGGACACAAGCTTACCTGTTGGCTTTGGAAACCGTAGCTATACCTCAGTAGTCAATGAAAGGCACAGGACTATAACCACATCACTTGGTTCTCAACTGTAAGAACTGTAGTTTTAAAGAATTGAACCAATCCCTCTCCATTATCTTATGTTTGTGTTAAGGTCAGGTTAGATGACCTTACACGTGACCATGCCTGCTCTGTTAAAGAAGCAGAGAATTTGCTCATAATATTCTCATAGGAAACTTCCACCCAGAAACACATAAAATATCTTTATATTGAAATTATTTATAACATGTTTAGCGATTCTGGTGCTAATACGTTGGTGGGTGCTGTATTGTTGATTTAAGAACTGGACTAAAGTCGCCTTGCATCACTCTCTTTAGGTAAAAATGAAGTGAGGGCTAAATCCCACAGCACCATGATCAGCAGGTAGTCAAACGGCATTGTGGGTAATGCCCAACTAACCAAAGTGAAAAACAGCTGTGGAATTTTCAAGGACACCAACAATATGTAGAAGTGTTTGTCACAGGAATAAAGAGATGTGTGTGTGTGTGTGTGTGTTAGTACATGATTGCTTCTCCTTCAACTCGTATTCACACAGCCTGTGTGGGAGTTTCTAAACAACCTCCTTGTGCTTCAGCGTGATAGCTGTTACAAGACCCTCAGTCACTTGTCATTCTCTCTGGAAAAATAAATCGCATTGTGTGTTTAAGAGGGTGAGAGGGAGGAAGGTAATACAGAAATCTGAAACTGTCTGAAAAATGAGCCCAAAAGACATAAAGAGGTGAGCTAGGAAAGAAAATTAGCTGCTTGTCTAAACCTATGGTTAGATTGAACATATAACTACAAAAATTAATTATTTCTGTTGTTCTGTTAAATATTTAGTAATTCTTTAAATTTGCTGTCCTGCAAGCACCAGAACAGATTCCCCTGATTTAAACAGCCAACTGCTGTGTTTTTAAAGGAGCCCTCTGCTGGTTAAAGTATTCTCTTGGTATTTTGGCTTATTCTCCTGCACTGATCCTGAGGAGGCCGTGTTTTCCTTCTCGCATACAGCCTACTTTCATCTTCCTGTCTTCATCTCAAGGTCAGCAGCTGTCTGAGGGACAAAGAGAGGGCACAAATCCGCAAAGACATGTCACATTTCAGCCTCTGCGTATTTTCTACAGGATACCAGGGCAGTATTGTAATACTGTGCAACCACAAACCTCAGAACCTATAATTTCAGGAAGCACTGCGTGAGCTGAACAAGTCAGTTTTCTTTATATGTTTACTGTGGTGTTTTCCCTGGTGTAAAGAGTAATCTGGGTTTGGGCTTGTTTGTTAGCCTATGCTCCCAGGCTATGGGCTTGGCGCCATTTTGGGTGTTTTGGATCTTTGATGCTAAGCACATATGTCGCTGTTCACAACAAATTTACAAGCACAAAATTTATTTATTTACTTATTTATTTATTTATTTATTTGGGGGGAAGGTTCAAGAGAAAGTTTTCTTTTAAAAATTAGCCTAAGTCTGATCTAAATCTAAGCAAATTATAAATGTATCCTTTACACATGTGATTCAGGGTTAGACAAATCAGTAGCTCAGGTGATGAGGAAAAGCAGATTTCATGTCCAAAGGCTTTTTTTTATTCATAGTTGCCCAGCAGACAAGTAGATTAAAAAACAAACAAGCAAAAAAAATCCTTCTCCCTGTTGACTTTCACAAGATAAGTTTTCATTTGCTGTGCATGTTGAAACTTAATGTGCTTCAGTTAACCAAATTTTCTTGGTAACTGGGTTCAATAAGATTAGACACTCCCTGGTTTGAGTTTCTGCCAGCCCCGTTGAATCAAAATGTCACTTAAATAGAACCTAAATAGACCATCACTTAAATAGAACTTTCCAGCAATGTGAAGTAGGCTAAAAGGTCTCAACAAGTAGCACACTACGCTGTGATCAACAGAGACTCTGGAATAAATGAGAAAGTAAATAATTGAAAAATATCAGTCTGGAAAAGGTTACAAAGTCGTTTCTAAGGCTCTGGGACAATGGTGAGCCATTATCTCCAAAGGGAGAAAACTTAGAACAGTGGTTAATCTTCCCAGATATGGCCGGCCTACCATAATTCCTCCAACACTGCACAGACGATTCATCCAGGAAGTCACAAAAGAATCCAGATCAGCTTTTAAGGAACTGCAGACCTTGATTGCCTCAGATAAGGTAAGCAATCATGATTTAAGCATTAGAAAGAGACTGGGGAAAAATTATACTGATGGGAGAGTTGCAAGGTGAAAACCACTGCTAATCAAGAGGAACATAAAGGCTCATCTCACCCATGACCCCCCCCACCCGCCACCCCACCCCCGTCCCCAAGCCTTTTGGGATAATGTTCTATGGACTGATGAATTGAAAGTGGAATTTTCTGGAAGACATGGCTGCCATTATATTTGACATAAAGTTAACACAGCATTCCACAATAAGAACATCATATCATCATTTAAACATGGTGGTGGTTGTGTGATGGTGTGGGGATGGCGACATGCCTTAATTGACAGAACCGTGAATTCTGTTCTCTACCAGAAAATCCTGAAGGAGAATGTCTGGTCATCAGTCTGAAGCAAAAGAGCAAGTCCACCTCTGAATGGCTCAGAAGAAACCAAATTTAAGGTTTTGGAGTGGCCTAGTATATAGTCCTGGCTTGAACCCCATTGAGATGCTATGCTTTAAGCTTCAAAATCACAATAGTTACTAAAGAGTTAATACACATTTACACACACACACACACACACACACACTCCTGTTAACCCATATGAGGATGGGTTCTCTGTTGAGTCT
>CM074991.1:18700248-18725739 GCA_037576825.1 Pangasius krempfi | reverse complement strand
AGAAGATAGGGAGAGGTGGAGAGTGATGATTCGCTGTGGCGACCCCTGAAGGGAAAAGCCGAAAGAAGAAGAAGACACTCGCTGTGCACTTTATTAGGAACACCTGTATTCTAATCAGCCAATCGTGTGGCAGCAGCACAACGCATAAAATCACGCAGATGCAGGTCAAGAGCTTCAGTTAATGTTCACATCAACCATCAGTAAGAGGGGAAAAAAAGTGATTTTGACCGTGGCATGATTGTTGGTGCCAGACAGGCTGGTCTGAGTATTTCTATAACCGCTGATCTCCTGGGATTTTCACTCACAACAGTTTCCAAAAAAAAACAAAAAAACCACCCAGTGAGCGGCAGTTCTGCAGCCGGAAATGCCTTGTTGATGAGAGAGATCAACGGAGAATGGCCAGACTGGTTTAAGCTGACAGAAAGGCTACAGCAACTCACATAGCAACTCTGTACAATTGTGGTGAGCTGAAAAGCATCTCCGAATGCACAACACTTCAAACCTTGAGGCGGATGAGCTACAACAGCAGAAGACCACGTCAGGTTCCACTCCTGTCAGCCAAGAACAGAAAGCTGATACCAGTCAGTCGTGGCTTGAATGCCATTGCCTACTTGAGTATTGTTGCTGATCATGTGCATCCCTTCCTGGCCACCATTTACCATCTTCTAATGGCTTCTCGTTCCAGCATGATGATGTCACAAAGCAAAAGTTGTCCCAGACTCATTTCATGAACATGACGATGAGTTCAGTGTTCTTCAGTGGCCTTCCCAGTCTCCGCAACCTGAATCCAATAGAACACCTTTGGGACATGGTAGATGAGAAAAATAATTTGATCATCATCAATAATCACGTCAACATGGACCAGAATCTCAAAGGAATGTTTCCAACATCTTGTGGAATCCATGCCATTAAGAACTGAGGCTGTTTGGAGAGCAAAGGTAGGCCCTACCCAGGTAGTATAGTGTTAGTATAGTGTTCCTAATAAAGTAATAGGTGAGTGTATAAATAAGTTATTATTATTATTATTATTATTATTATTATTATTATTATTATTGTCAATGTGAAATATTTTGTGACACCATCTTTTAGCTTGTTTAGCCCAAAGGATATCAGCTCGTGGAACAATCGGCAAATACTGGAATTGGAATTGGATTTGGAAAAGAAATGTATCTTGGAACTGGAAATGTTTACATATGAAGAGACTTGACTGCTGTTTCTTTTACTAGGATTGATTATATTATATTTATACTATTTACATAATTTGCTCAGCGATACTTTTATTCAATATCTTCAAAAGTAAACAAATCCACACAAACCATAAAGGGAAACAGCTGTAACATTTCTGTAGAAATTAACATTACAAAATTTTAACATCAGACAAGCTGCTTCCAGTCAGAGTTTGTAGTTATTTCTTATTTAAAAAAAAAAAAAAACAGTCAGGTGATAAAGCGATATTGTGATATTCTCATTCTGTCCATCTCTCCTCTCTGTTTCTTGTACTTAAACCAGTGACCTAGTTATTTTCACAAAGGCTGTGTTTAGGTCCGTTACCATAGGATGGTTTAAAAAAAAAAAAAAAAAAAAAAGCACAGCAGGAGACACACACACACACACACACACACTGTAATTGACATACCAGCATAATCAATCACAAACTCATAGCCATTTAGAACTGACAGGAAAGGATTTGGCTTTCAGTGGGTTTTGATGTTGCGCGTAATAAGGTTTGATGAGCGTGGGCAGAAACCTGTGCGGTGGTGAATGAGGTATTGCCCGTAACCTCAGTCGTGTGGCTGTGTATAAACCTGTGTGTAGTGTTCTGGGCATGCTCAGTGTGAGCCTCACACCACAGAGACGCATGCGAGATGCAGCTTGGAGAAGCTCTGGTGGCAGCAGCATTTCTATCACTTCTTCGATCTGTGAGTCTCACTCTCTCTCTCTCCTTCTCCCTCTCTATGTCTCTTTATGCTGCCGTTGTGTTTGAAGATAAAGTCTGCCGGATGCTTGTGGTGTTTACGCTGAATGAATAGACGTGACAGAGCAGACGGAGAGCAGGCTAATTTAGATGCGCACGTTCACGTGCACACGCAGATAGAAGGAAACAGAATGCTCCTTTTTTCCTCTCGATGGTTCTGGCTTGACGGAGCTCATGTAATTAAGATTGGATGTATGAATGATTTTTTTTTCGGCCTAGCTTTTTTTTTTTAATGCTGTTAATTTGTTTATTTATGATGATGATGAGGAGGAGGATTTACGATGCTCTATATGATGTGTCTACATTTCTCTTCAAATTGTGGGATAAAAATGAGCTCTCTGTATTCTTAAGCAAAATCCTACACATGATACACATACCATTTGAATAATTTCTGCTAAGTATATGCTTAAAAAAGTAGATTTTTCTTTATTTATACTCCTCAGATAAATGCAGACACTTAAATAGACTTGTACTGTAGATAAACCCATGTGCCTGTGCTTTGGCGGTAACATATCTTGTGAAGCTTGTGCCACTGATTGACATCAAACTCTTTTACATGAACACTCTTTTGTAGACACACACTTGCATGCAGGTAGATGCCCTCCCACACACCTTTGCACAATGCCGATGCGTGATAAGCCCCTACAAGAAGCTATATGTAGGACAGCACACACTATAAGACCAGGAGGCTGTTATATAACCATCTTCTTCATCTCAGCCCTAGCAGAGCAATCCCTTCACGCTTAGTGATTATCAGATGGGGAAAGTGTTAGTTATATTTTCATTTGGTCATCAGTCACTTCAGTAGGACTGCAGCATTCACCATGTTAAAATGTACACACTCAGGATCACCTGTACACCTGGGTGGAAATGTGTGTTGATGAGAGAGGTCAGTGGAGAATGGCCAGACTGGTTTGAGAAGACAGGTAACTCGTATAACCACTCTTTACAACCATGCTGAGCAGAAAAGCATCTCGCAACTTGTTGAACCTTGAGGCAGAAAATATCAGATCACATCAGGTTCCAGTCCTGTCAGCTAAGGACAGGAAACCGAGGCTGAATTGGGCACAGGCTTGACAAAATTGAGCAAAATTTGAAAAACATCTCATTTTTCCAGGTGAAATTTCCAGTAGCAGAAGCTCTTGAACTGTGAACCTGTATGAAGCCACAAACCAACAGAAAACACTGGCACACAGCTGTGTACAGGCCAAGAAGCTGATCCGCTGTGTCGCAGCTTTAGTGATTGTTGAAGACGCAGGCGCTTTAACCATTCTTTCAAAACATACTGTCTGAATTCAGGCCAGAATCTAAACTGCACTGCCTTTCATACCTGACTAACCATGTCTTAAATGTGCAGGAGGAGATGAAGGCCTGAATGTTGACATGCTTACAATCCACCTTTCTCACTTGGAAATTGCTAAGTAGAAATCATATTTGCTTAAGAAAAATCACCAGTTATTGATGTGTGAAAAAAGAATCAATGCTAAGGCTACTGTTTATGGTTTACAACTCCGCAACAAACTCTAGGGCAAGTGGTCACTGTGGCAAGTTGCATACTTATTCTTCCAATGCACGCTCCGTCTGCACAATATTGTTCAGGTGTAGGAATTGAAAATAAAGTCATATCTTCATGACTATGACTAGCCGCAGTTAAAATGCTAAGCCACTGCAGACAGCACTGTGCATCAAGCTGGAGGACTCAGTTTAGTTGCTAGCTCTGACTATTTGCCTATTAATTAAAAGTTTTTTTGTATGCATGTTATTTTGGTGCCACATGGCAGTTAGCTGACTAGCATGATTGGTGTATTTTGATGCAAGCTAATGGCTACTGCAGTGACGCTAGACTTGGGCGATTATTGATTTTTCTCAGATTTGAGAAATCTTATTCTGCTTCAAATTTTTATTTTAAAAAAAGTTTTGCAATCAGTAGATGAATTTAAGTTTTAAGAAATAAATATTGACACACCTAAAGCCATGGCGTGACACTGCTGCGTGTCATTAGGTTTAAAAGACCCGGACAGCAAGTTTTCGTAGTGCGCCTCACATAGCGTGAGCCCAGCAACCCTGCGGAGGAATCTTTTCTAGGTGTTTGTGAAGATTTATAGTGTTACTATCGTTTGTGACGACTTGCATGTCATTTCATTCAGACTGAGCAGTCGACCCTCGGCATCATAACAAACTGAAGCAGATTTTTTTTTTTTTTTAAGATTGAAGAAAGTTGTATTTGTGCACAACATTCTCCATTTTCTTCCTCCGTAGTTTTTTTAATTTATTTATTTTATTTTTTTTTAGCATTTAAGACTACTCCCACGAAGTGTCTAAACGCCGCACTCCTAAATGCTACGTGCAGATAGATTAACCAGTTTAGCAGAGAGCGGCTTGCTTAACCACGCTCAAATTCCGTCACAATGAATGATTAAAGAAAATTAAATTGAGAGTAATATCTTGTGCATTTCTGTCATTTGAAAAGAGTAAATTCAGGAGTTAAATGGAAAGCTTACACAATTATTATTATTATTATTATTATTATTATTATTACCATTATTATTGTATAATCAGATTAACTGTCACTGGACCCTGTGGCATTGTAATATTGTGTAAGAATGATTACATTTATATGACGCACAAGCCTGAGGTACACTAGCTAGTGATTTAACTATTCTATGGATTTAACAAGCTATTATTACTAAGTTTACGTGCCACAACTGATGCATGTTTCTACCAGTCATTGTGGAAATTTGACTTTTTTTTCTATGTATATATAAATGCATATATTTATCTGTGTATTAAAACTATGCTGCTCAAGACGTGACCTTAAGTACCTTACGTTAAGGTGATGCATTTCAGGTGTCCACAGGAAACTAATTTTCACAATCTCTGCTGCAGTTTGAGACAAATTCCAGAGCCTTTCCCTCGCACAAAAACAATCTCAAATAAGGACTACAGGGTTACAGTTATTTAATTGTTACCTCTAACTACTTAGTAAGTAATTAATAAGAATATGTGTATAATTTACTTTCATAATTCAACACGAGCAACACACAGTTCATTACAAAAAATGAGTTACATTTTAATTTATTCATTTTACAGTTGGCAAATAGGGAAGCAATTAGATTTTTTTTTTTATTGCTAAAACTATTTACGTCTGTGAAAATAAACTGGGCCTATAAGAAAATGTCCAAGGCCTGCTGGAAGTAGTGTGCAGAAATCCTGAGTGCATTTATAACGTAAATTTATATCCAGAATTGATATATTTCTGTAAAGCTGCTTTGTGACAATGTCCATAATTAAAATGCTATACAAAAAAAAATGAAATCAACAGCGAGCTGCACGGATCTACTGCAGATCCACACACAGCAGCCCCTAAAGCCTGTGCTGCTATTCAGAGTTGCATAAGTGTGTGTCACTTCTGAGATCGCTCCGAGCTGTAGCCATACTGCTTGTGGACCTTATGGAAACAAATACGTTCTTAAAGACTGCAAGTGCGTCATCTGGGTCAGGGCATGAGCTTTATCTGATGTTCGTAGACAGACAGACAGAATTAGACCACTCCTCATTGTGGTCCAGTCTTCGGATTTAACGTTTCAGCAGGGTTTACAGCAGACCTGGATAGAGAAGGAACTGAAAGTGTGCCAGTGGCTGTCACTTTATGATGAATGAATGCTAAGCCACCTGCAGTTCGTAGGCTGCGCCTCATATCCATCTCAGAACTGTGATTTGATCCTGAGGGAACTGCTTAGAGACCAACACATCTTTTGGTTTTTAATTTAGATCAGAAGCCTGGTGTTTTTTCCTCAGCTTGGAAGCTGTCCCACCTCAAATTGTCCCCAAGCTTTAGCATTTTTCAAGGTTTAGTTGATGTGATGGATCTCTACCTGCATACACAGACCCTGAGCAGCATCGTGAGCGGAAGTGTGGTTGAAACAGACCTGGACCTGATCTCACTGCACCTTACACCTGGATATTTACTTAACCTAATTCAGTCAAATCAGGTAGCTGCAGTAATCTGTTCCGGCATAGCGGCATGTTTAGCGAGGGCTTTCACTGCTTTATATTCATAGGTTTTATAATGTCCTTAGGTTGGTGTGAATTTGTTTGATAAAGGGAACTAAAAGAGAAAAACCCCAGCTTCTCTGTGAATAGAAACACTTTCAATCTTCTGTCTTTTGTTTCTTTGCTCCATTTTGTACTGCAGTTGAAGATTTTAATCTATTAGTGTCGTACGTTCTAAAAAGCCCCACTGGGCCATGGAATGAGATGGAGAACAGCGGGAGTCACTCCCCCGGCTCATTACTGATCAACTCCTTGGGATTCTTAACAGTTATACAAGCTATGAGTCTCATTCCAGGTTCGGAGACTTGTCCAAGGGTGAATGAGTTCAATAAGTTCTCTTGCTTTTGCAATATGCTCTGATGAGCTCTCATGTAAGCACATCCATAAATAGGTAGAATAGCCAGGGTAGAAAATACTTGAGTAATTGTTCATTGGTTTGGAGTATTTTTTTTTTACTTGAGTGTTATTGAAATTGAGTGCTTGTATTCCAAGACATAAATATACTTTTTACTCTTTAGTCTTTTTACTTAGACCTTAATTACAAATCATGAAAGTCTCCTCTTCTCTCATCCAGGACATGCAGTACGAATGCAGTTTAGCATTCAGTCATTTCTGTTCAGCATCCTTCAGCTTACTGTGAAGACAGTGTTCAGAGCCATGCTGGCAGTGTAGATCAATGAATCTGTGATTTTACATTTTACTGTAACTGAAACTGATTTAATTGGATGACGGACCTAACAAAATCTGTGCTGTATCTGTCTGAAAAGTGGTTATCTAATCAGGAGTTATGACTCTTTCTTGACATGTTATATACCTTCAGCAGCAGTGCTGTGTGTAATGGTTAAAAAAAAGGGAAAAAAAAAGAGAGACACAACACATGAGCATAAATGCACATGTTTATATGAACTCACTTATACAAAGCCACGAGTGAAGCTGCATGATTTTTAAGGTAAAGAATGCATTTCTGCATTTGTTTCCTGGTTAATTGTTTCCAGTAGCCACTATGCACCATGACAGAGCAGTCCAGAGTTGTAGGGACTAATTAATTAATAATTATGATCTCTAAAGTTAACAGACTGCCCAGGATAATAATATTGCTAATTTAATACGTGATAAATTATGTGGACCGACAGATAATTCCTTTAACATTGTCTTTATTGAATTAGATAATTTTGCTTAATTTACAGTGAAATAAAATCATTTAGGTGGCCTGTATTTTTGTATCAGTGTTGACTTGGTTCATAGTCGACTGTGATGCCAAGAAAATAAATGACAAATGTGTATTGATGTGGTCCAGCTAAGAGTCTGTTCGGAAAAAGGAATAGGACGCCGAGTCAGACTGAGACTTGATAGAAAAAATTGTCATTATCTCAATTAATAGCTTGTTTTGGAAATGTATTGTATTGCACTTTTATCGGTGTTGCATTGAAAAGGGTTCCGTCTTCAAGAATAAAAGTATGCACAGCGTGGTTATTGCTCACAGAAGAATAATCTGGCTTTTTCCAAACAGACTGAGATGGAGGTGGAGGTGGAGTGAGGGGGAGTTCTTGGGGGAGTGTCTATAAAATGACAAACATTATTTGTGCAAGTAGGAAATAAAAGAAAAGTTTATTAGCTAGCCCAGCAGGCAGCTCCATTGTGTTTACACCGTCCCATGTTGCGAATGAAAATGTTATTTTAACTAGGTAACATTTGGTCGAAACAAATGAAGAGAATTCATGCTGTACCTAGGTACCGTGCATAACACATTTTCCATGGAATAGCTGATGGATAGGTGGACTTTGCCTCAGCTCTCCATAGCACTGTGCTTTTCTCCAGGATTTCACCGAACATGCTGGAGATGCTGCTCTTGCTCGTGCGTGTCTCCACCATTACAGTCTCCGCTCACTCTCATGCGTTGTAGAAAACAAGGATTTTCCTTTTTTTTCCCCGCCTCTGCCAGTATGCATCCACATTGTGTCTTGAAGAAACTGCACATCTAAAGTAATATTTAAATATTGTACTCTCTCCGTATCAAGTAATATATATTCTCAAGTAATATGTACTGCCTCAGTATTGATCTGATATTGCAGACATAATCAGATCAGTTTTCTTACCTTGATATCTGATCTAGCAGTTTCTTCTAGTCTCAGGTTTATTCAGATACTGGACATCACCCTGATGCATTTTTTTTTTTGTTATACATTTTCTTTGGTCAGAGACTAATCTAAATAAATATGCATAAATAGATAAAAAAATACCTAGAAGCTAAGGTTTAAGAGGAATTAATGCTCCGATTTTGCTCAGGTGTTGTGTCAGAGGACAGAATTTGCCGTCTTTGGATTAACTGCAGATAAAAACATCAGTATCATTTGCTGTTAGCTTTGGAGCCACATCTGCACAGTTAGGAATAGTGGTTCTCCATTTAAGGCTTTTAAAGGCATAATTTGTTGAAGAGACCCATTACTAATTTAGACATGTGTACTGATTAAACTCTAATCAAGCCCTGTCAGATGAAGTCATCTTCTGTTGTTTTCCTTTTCTTGCTTAGGAAAAAGGAAAGGCCTCTATTATTCATCATCCAGTTTCTCAGTAAAAAGCATTTACTGAGTACAGCTCGGATGATTGCCTGCTAAGCATCTTTGATGTTTTTTTTTTTTCCCTGTTCGTATTTCAGGGATTCCACACTGAGGTTAGTATATGCTATATGATTGGCCAGCAGTGCTGGGGAAATGTATACTTGTATCAGTACTATAGATGGGGAGTGACAGGAATATGAACTGACTACTACAGACACATTCCTGCACCATCGTCCTAGACTGAGGTAAAAACTCTATGGTTTGGGTTTCTGACAAGCTTCAGTGATAGTCACCTCTAATGAGTGGTAGCGCTACAGCAGCATTTGTATACGCACCGCAGATGGATGTTGCTGTGGCTGAATTCTGGAAAACTGCCAAAAAAAGGCAGAAATGCAGAAAGGTTTTGGCTAAATCTGATTTTCTAGCTATAACATTCAACACTACTTTAAGGAACCATAAATAGACCATAAATAGGTTTTATTTACTTTAGGCTCTTGTCCTCCAAAGATCATGTCAGATAAGGAGCCAAAAAACAGTCATCCTGCCTCAAGCTCTCTAAAACATTGCGAGCTAAGTTTATTTTCCTCAAACAGTGAAGGCCACATCAAGTCAACATGGCCGCTCACAGCATGAACAGTAAACAAAGTAGCACTTTGTACCTTTAAATGAGTTATACTGTATATACAGGTATTTACTTTAGATCAACATACAGACATATTCACTTGTTAAATCTACAACACTGAATATACAGTTCACTGTTTTGAGGAGGTAAATATACATCACTCATCACAGTTAGCTGGCTAGCTTGTTGCTAACAAAACATGAACATGGAGGTGTCCATGAAAGCACCAAAACATCAAGGCAGCCTTTCCACTACCATTTTAAAGTCTTATATAAGATAAGAAATCTAACATCTAATCGAATCTTACTCGCCTACATGGTTAGACATTTAGGAGTGTCTCCTTTCCATGCTGAAGCTACCTGAAGCACGTGTTCTCGTTGTGTGTTATAACTCAGAGTTTATACCTGCAGTTATATAAGTGCGTTTCATAATCTCTCTCATAATCTCGGCTCTGGAGCAGACTTCATGTAACCGCTCATCTTATAGAAATATTCACCCTTTAAGTCCCTCAAGCGTCTGAATATCTGCAAAAGCAAAGAGGTGGTGACTGACTTCTGGACTGTGGCCACTCGCTTCTCCTACTGACCATCAGCAAGTATAGTGAGTGGGCAGCTTTAATTTCTTTAGGAAAAAAAACAACAAAAAAAAAAACCAACCCCGTCCTTTGAGCTAACCACAGACCCGTCTTTCTGCGTCATCACGGAGCTGTGAGTTCATGTGTAATATGACAGCTCTAAAACTAGGCTGAGAAAACAGCCGAGGAGAACTGAGTGCTCTGCCTAGAAAAATATTGGCACTGGACGAAATATACCCCAAAGGCATGAGAAAGATATTAAAATGAATAGCACATTCGTTTGATAGCATACTGCACGACTGACCGGCTTCGTCTGATTTTGGAGATGAACAAAACATAAGGTTTGGATGTTAATTTCCGTGTGTACAAAACCACCAAAAAGATTGTAACACCAGAAATTCAGTTCCATGCATCATGCTGAGTACAGTATCAGGACTGCCTGAAAAACATGGCAGGCTTGGAGAGTGTGAATCATGCCGTATGCTCTCTGAGAGGTATGAGTGAGCTGCTCTGTGTGGGTGTATAAGAGAAGAAGAAGGATGTATGTCCCACTCAAACTGAAACTGGACATCCAAGAGCTGTGGCATGGGAGTCGCCTATACAAGTAGGCCAAGTGCACCTACGCAGCTAACATTAGTGAAAAACATCTCTAACATTAAATAAAATGAGTTCAGTTGCCTGGAGATAATACTATTAGAAACGGTTTTACATACTTATACCAGAGTATGGTTGAATTCTTGAATATGATTGGTTAGAAGGTGTACGTTATTTGAGTAAAAATTGCACAGCTCGGACAGTAGTTGAATACACCATGTCCGAGCGTTTTCAAGCGCAACGGGAAAATTTTTTATTTAGTATCATGGTTTATATTAATGCTCTTGTTGTCATATGTTGTTGTTTCTATAGTAACAGTTTATGGTTGCGCCACATAATCTAAGACTAATAATAAATGGATTTTAAAAATGTATTGTTTAACAAAGAAAATCGTGTAATTGTTGATGTGATGAATTTTTTTTTTTTGAGAGACATTTATGTAACATTTATGGATGGAGTTTTGAGTCTTAGTGCGTTGTAAAAGTCGGAGTGTTTTGCTATATATATATATATATATATATATATATATATATAGTGTGGATGAAGATGATTTGATCCTGTCATGCATGAAAATATGTGGGCTATTATTGATGAAAATGACTCCATGATATGTCTTTACAGAGAAATCATAAGTATCATGATACTAAACAAATTTTGTCAGCTGATTTTTTTTTTTTTTCCTTTGCTAATCTTCAATTGTCCAGTTTCACTGAGTCTGTGTCCATGATAGCAGGACCACTTCGTTACATTCCAGTCAGAAAAATCAGGTTGATTCTGCTCAGTTTGTTGTGCCATCTTGTGGACAAGTTAAGCACTGCAGCAAACCTTCAGACCTTATTGTTGAATAGGTGTTGAACAGATAGATCCTGTAGTGCTTTGAAATAAAGCAGGTGTTTACAAGCGGGCAGCTGAGAGAATACACACCACCATGTGAGGAGGCGGATCTCCATACTTTTACATCCATGTTTCTTAACCTGCAGTTTGTTTCCATGTACAGAAGATGAAATTTCGATGTTCTTTCCTTTACTACTGTAACAGGATTCCGTTAGAACACATTGCAAGTCAACACAGTAAAGGAAAAATAGGTTTAGTTACACGAGTAAAGAAAAATAGTAAGGACCATGTTTATTTCCACATGTGAGATGTCGCGTTTGTGTGTTTATCCATGCTTGTAAACACATTTGTGCATGTGGGAATCCATTGCCTAACTCTTGTCATACTCACAGGCAAGCTTCAGTTAACAAGAGGTTTCTCAGGCCTCTCTCTCTCTCTCTCTTGATCCAAAGTATACCACATCATGTGTCAAACATGGTGGAGGCAGTGTTATGGCATGGGCATGTATGGCTGCCAATGGAACGGCTCACTGGTGTTTATTGATGATGTGACTGCTGACAGAAGTTTTGTTTTTAACGATCTGCGTGGTCCTTAACCAACACTCTACAGCTAAACGGCAAACAATGACATCTTGGCAAGTGAAAATATCTTGAAAATAGTCAAATGTAATTTCAAGCTTGCAGTAGTCTTGTCCTATTTTCAGGTAATTTTTTAACATTTATTTCTGCCAATAGAATACAAAAACTTATAGATTGGTTTAGGTTTAAAAATGCAAAAAAAAATTGAAATACAAGATAAATTTGACTATATTCTAGATATTTTCACTTGCTAAGATGACATTTTTTTTGCATTATAGCACTTATGTCCTGTAATGTATTCCAGTGTCCGGCCATAAAGTAATATTAATGCTGCCCCACATATATGTTCTCTCTCATCGTTTATAATGAACTTTCTGGTTTGTTTTGTTTTTAACAGAGATTATTATTATTATTATTATTATTATTATTATTATTATTATTATTGTTGTTGTTGTTATTATTAAAGATAGAGATTATTTTAGTATGTTAAACAGAGCACCAGTTTGTTAATGCTTTAAGGGTCTAATTTATCAGCTGATTTAGAGCTGAAGAAAGTTTAGTGTTCAGGTCACACACACACACACACATACACACACAGAGCTGGTGTAAATGACAGCAGCACCACAGAGAGGTGACCTCTCAAAGGTCAGGTGAAAGCTAAATACAAAAACGCTGTTTGCATTTTAAAGAATAGAAGGCGCTACACTTAGCTGCACGGTCACTTTGTTGCTTTGCGCTTAATCAACCATTAGTACAATAAGAAAGAAAGTTAATTGTATCCAAAGAGTTTAACTGGTTTTAGTTGGATTTTCAGATTTAGTCTCAGTGGACCTGTAAAATCAGCTATAGTTAAGAAAATCCTCATCATTTCCATCATTTGTTTTCTGACTAATTCCAATATATACCTTCCACTGTGACTGTGTGATGGCCACTGGCAGTTTATATTTGCACACTTTACTTGCACTATTTTCTTTGCAGTAGTTCAGGCAGATCTCATAGTGCACAGGTTTCTTTTTTTTATAGGATGGAACACAAAACGTTGCCTTCACAGTTCACTTCTCAGAGTCACACAAACACCAGAAACCATGGTAACTATAAATGTTGCAGTTTCACATCAGCGTTTGAGGCAGGATGTGTTGTGACAGTGAGACTCCAGCCTGGAGCGCCATGTCAGGTCACCTTGAATGTCAGTGGCATCTGGTCCAATAAGACCTCGCTACTCTCACAGCTGCCTTTCCTCGTGCTCCACTGAGCTTTCTGTAGACATGACGCACTGATCTGTGAACTCTTCCACAACTGGATGCTATAGAGTCAAACGGTCCTTTGACTTTATAGGGTGTTTTTGGATTTCATTAGAGTTTTTAGCTTCTGTAATCTATAGTATCCAAGTGAAGTTATCCACTGGATAATGAATCTTTAGGGTATCCGTGTGGTCCATCCAGCGCCATCTTTAGGCTGTGTGGTCCATCCAGCACCATCTTTAGGCTGTGTGGTCCATCCAGCACCATCTTTAGGCTATCTGTGTGGATAATCCACAGCCATTAAGCCATAAGTTATTCTGACTTATAGTCTTACACTGTGATGAAACTTGTCTAATCGTGTCTTCATGTCTTCCTGGAGTGGTCTCTTCCATCCACAGGGTAGGAGGAATCACTGAACAGTTTGATGAGTATGAAAGTAATGTAAATCACGCATGCTCTGGCCTTCACACTCACCAGATCTTAACCCAGATGAACACCTATGAGAGATTTTGGAGTGACATGGTAGACAGCGCTCTCAACCAGCATCACCATTAAACACCAACTAAGGGAATATATTTGGGAAGTGTTCATCCCTGCGGTACTGTTCCAGAGACTTGGTGCATTTAAGCTGTTCTGGCAACACCTTGCTAACACACTTTTTCATTTTTTTCCGTTTAATTTGTCACCAGTCTCTCAGGCAGAAAACTCACCAAAACTTGACCTGAGCTGTTCTGGCCAGAATTCAGACAAAGCAATGTATCAAAATTAAGCTAATGTTACACAGTTTGTGGTCTGCACTGTGCTCAACCATCAGGTCGGCTCAGATCAATGGTGATGTAGTGGTGATATGCAGAGCAGAGAAAGGACATTTTATTTGCTCTTTTTTTTTTTGAGGAAGATCTGTCTGTAGAGAATCTTCCAAAAACTGATTAAGACTCAGTGGATAGAGTTCATTCCCTGGATAGGCTCAGGATCAGCCCTAACCAGGATCAAGTGCATACTGGAGATGTATCAATGAAGAACAAAACATACAAAACACATAGCAACACTTTTATGTTTGCCTCCCTCTCTCTCTCTCTCTCTCTCTCTCTCCCTCCCTCTCCCTCTCTCTCTCTCCCTCCCACAGTCACAATGAGCGGAAAGTGACCTGCAAACATCCGGTCTCTGGTGCACCATCACAAGACAACTGCATCTTTGTCGTCAGCGAACAGTAAGTGTCTTCTCGCTCTATCTCTCTTTCCTCTCGTACCCTCTCCCTCTCTATTTCTTTCTTCATCTTCTGTTGGGTTGAAGGCTGACTAGAATTCTCCAATGTGTTCCAAATTGACTGAAGTGCATGTGGTAAAGTGTGTGTAATACCAGAGTTTCACAGAGTTTGCACGAAATCAAGATGCGTCTGACTTAGACACAGACAGGGGTTTATGGGTAAGCTGACATGCACATCTCCAGAACCTCCAGTATGCGTCATGCGAATCCACTGTGCTGCGCATCACGCAAATGATTGTCTGATCAGGGTATATTTAGTAGCACTGGGTTTGGGACAAGACCGACACCAGCACTTACACTCGCACTGTCTCTTTTGTTGAAGGAAACATCACAGGCAGTGGTCACTTCCAACGATACCAGTGGTTACATCTGCATGCTGTTCAACCAGGGTGTGTAGTTTCACAGGAGACAGCGAGAAAGCGTATCGAAATTTTAGCTCCCGAAGCAGTGCAACTGTGGTGCGCTCGTTCTCACCTCCCCAATGTGTTATGTCATATGACAATAAGCTTCAGCCTCATGCTGAGACGGTATGCCATAACACACTCATAACACACATAACACGCTCGACTGCTGTACTGAGCGGCCGGAGTTACAACCATCAGGCACTTTCTTCACCAAATCCTCAACCTACGTCATTTTTAACACATGAACGTTATACATACCAATTTATCATAGAATTATAACTTTTCTCTCACTACATCACAACTTTTTTCTAGTAATATTATAACTTTATTCTCGAACTGTTAGGAATTTATTCTCGAAATCTCGTATTTTTATTTTGTGGATCTTTTTTTGTAAATCAACCCAGTTTCTTGAACAGTTTCAAAGTTGTAATGCTAACAATAATCTGGTGCCAATGCAACAGAAGAATAAGTAATCAATACTAATGTATAACTTTCTGTCAGAGTATTATGACTTTATTCTCAGAATATTACAATTGTTTTTCATAATATCAGATATTATTATTCCTTTTTTTTCCCTCAGTGTATAATGAATTTATTCTCAAAATCACGTGTTTTTATTTTTTCAACAGTGGCTCATAAAACACCATCATACATAACTGTACACTTAGTTCACCATTTTGGAAAGGGCTTGAAATGTGGTTATATCCCACATAAGAGCTTTTTTTTTTTTTAACTTAATCTGTTCTTCTACAGTAACTGAAGGTAATGTTGCAGCATTAGTGGGTAGTGTATGATTAAAAACTTTAGTCTGTAGGTCAATTTGGGTGATTACTGGGTTATTCTTTATTGTAACTTGACACTGTCTTTGTATTCTGTCCTAAATTTTCAGTAGTGGTGATGGCTCTCAGCATCTGTTTCTGTAAAACTATCACATGCTGATCATGAGAGAAACACCTGAAGGGCACATTAGCTGAAAAACATTCACAGATGACTCTTAAGAGTATAAAGCTGTTATTATTTTCTGTGTGTGTGTGTGTGTGTGTGTGTGTAAAATGCAGTGATTGAAATGAGTCAAGGCAACAACTGATTAATAGAAAAATAGATTATCATTGATTATGACTGATTTAAAATAAATTATTTTTGAAAAGGGTCTGAGGCGTAAACAGGCCAGGAAGGTCCTTTACTAGCAGTAGTTTACTTGCAGCTAATTAGCTAACATTATTCCCAATACAGTCAACTGTAACAAGTGCAGTGTTGGTCACTGAATTTAATGCAGTTCAACAATCCACAGTGTTTTTAAGGTTTAAATACACATTTCTTGATTCGAGTCTCTCCTTAACTGCCTCTAGTCCAAACTGAGCTCCACTTGTGAATGCAGTAGAGACTCGTGTGCAAACGTGCAAGTGAGATTAACACTCATTATTCTCACTTTGCTGTTAGAGGAAGGGGAAAGAAACATGACAGTGTAATTCGGTCGTGTCACATTTTACAGGAGAGAGAGTGACACAGTTGTACTAAAGAGAGGAGCTAACCGAGAGATGCAGAATCAATAGCATCTGAGCTTTCAGCTTCTATATTTAATATTTAGAGTATTTAATAGGAGAAACTGGAGCTTATACAGATAATTAAATTAAATTAAATTGAATAATTAAACAAGCCTGCTAAAGTGAAAAAATGTGGATGTGTGTGTTTAATAGGAACATCTGTACGCCTGCTCGTTTATGCAGTTACTCCATCAGCCAATCATGTGGCAGCAGAACGATGTATAAAATCATGCAGATGCAGGTCAAGAGCTTCAGTTAATGTTCACATCAAACCTCAGAATGAAGAAAGTGAGATATCTGTGACTTTAACCGTGGCATGGCTGTTGGTACCAAATGTGCTTTCACAAACTGCTGATCTCGTGGGATTTTTACACACAACAGTCTCTAGAGTTTACAGAGGAACATCCATGCCATGATCACACTTCTTCCGTTTTTCTGATGTTTGAGATGTTTGTGTCAGGACAAAAACCAAGTCCTAGGAACTGTCTGTGAAGCTTCGTGATCAAATGGTGGCAAGGCATTGATCAGGTCAGGGATATAAAATCCAGTTTCTAAGACTTTAAGTGTTCCCAGGACCACAGTGGCCTCAATAGTTTTGAAATGGAAGAAGCTTGGCATAACATTGAACCTTCCTAAAGCTTGCCATCTGGCCAAATTAGGCATCCGGGAAAGACAGGCCTTGGTCAAGGAGGTAAGAAAGAACCCAAGTCACTCAAAAAAAGAGATGGGAGAACCTGTTAGATGGACAACCTTCTCTACAGCACTCCATAAATCAGGCCTTCATGGCACAGTGGCAAGACATAGCACTTCTTGCCTTTAAGCACTTCTTTGCCTTGAGTTACACTTTATATACAAGTATTTACTTTTGAGCAATCAACATACAGACATATTCGCTTCCTAAATCTATAGTACTGACTATACAGTTCAGTACAGTTAGCTGGCTAGCTTGTTGCTAACAAAACATGAACATGGAGGTGTCCATGTGTTTTCCACACTTTGTAGCATTGTGCATGTCGGCTACTCTCAGGCAGCAGTGGCCCAGTATTTTAGCCTCAGTGTAGCAACTTGACAAATTGCCCACTTATTGCATTTGGCTTCTTTCTCCTATTCAGTTTTTTTTTTTTATAATTTTGTCGGACACTTGTGATGTATGAGTCTGGAACAGTGGCACACTAATAGCTTTCTTTGGTGTTGAATAGCTGGAACCAGTCTGAACCTTTCTGAGCACCACAATGCTGGGAATTTATTACAGACTCCTAGCACAAAGAGGCGCAGCGTTTATGCAGCACTGCAGCATCTGCATGTGTTAATCAGCAGGTTGGCGCTGCTGGGTGCCTGTCCAGGAGGAGCTGAGTGATGTCACTAGGACTTTCGAACACAGAGGAGATGTTCAGTAGATTTGCAGCTGTCTGAGCAAGCACATCATATTAAAGATACACAACTGAGCAAATGCTCAGTCATCTCACTGTAGTTATGGACTGAGTGATTGCTTGCATGTACATTTGATCCAATGAGCAATAATTTTGCAGTATACCAGTCTTTAATTCAGGACTTTTATTTCAACTTCTCTCTATTTTTCTCTACTCACAGGCTGAAGGTCATGTTTTTCCTGCATGTCTGACATTTCAATTATGTTTTATTTAACAGTATGAATATTTCGTTTTGTGTTTGTAGCCTGAATT
The DNA here is from genome assembly GCA_037576825.1 of Pangasius krempfi. Lineage (NCBI taxonomy): Eukaryota > Metazoa > Chordata > Actinopteri > Siluriformes > Pangasiidae > Pangasius > Pangasius krempfi. The sequence continues at coordinate 18,707,814 of CM074991.1, read as the reverse complement.
GTGGGAAACTTGTCCGTCCTGTTGGGAACAGGTAATTCTCTGCAAACCGAAGCTGAGAGGAAGAGTGCCTGTACCAGGATGTATTTTCTTTTCATTAACATTTCATGTGCTTTCACAATGAAGTCACAAATGTGTTCATACTTTCAAATGCTCATACGCTCTATCCAATGTTTATGACCAGATTATTACTTATTCATTTACTCATGACTTTTAAGAAACTTGATTTTAATACAGTGGATGTTGTTAAATGCAAAGTGTTTGCTGTGAAAAGAGCGGATGTATCTACCTCGGTCATCTAACTAATATATACTAAGCATGAGGTATAATGATTATATAATTAATAACAGTAATAATATATTTTTTTCACATGGTTACACTCCAGATTGATATCAAGGTACCATATCTCCAAGGAGAGGTGAAGATCTTTGAAGAGCTTGACAGAAAGACAGAGATCTGAAAGAAAAATGTTTCAGACATGAAATTTGTTGTGGCCTTTGCTGTTTTTTTTTTTTTTTTTTTTTTACTGTTTGTGTATTTTTATATTTGTTACCTGATCTGTGCAACAACAATCTGTCACTTTTGTGTTGAAAATTGCAGCATGTGCGCAGCCTCATATTTATACCTCGAGGAGACAGGGTATGGTTAAAGGCAGGGGCAAAAGTGTTCCTGAGAACCGAGAGGGAATGAAAAATTAATTTTCAAAAATTACAAAATTAGAATTTATTTGCATTCATTTAAAGTATTTTAGATATATTTAGTAGTTTCTCCTGTTGTCTGGGGGCATTATGATTTTCTTCACTAAAATAATTGCAAAAAAAGAAGACTTTGGTGGGGGATGATATTCTCCCCTTAACAGCAGTCAGTGTGATGTTGAGAGAGCAGCTGGAGCCTGCTGAACCATTGCTCTCAGATGACATGAACTCTCTGGTCTCTCTTAACCATTTGCTCTTTTCCTGAGGTATAGAAATATGGGTGTACATCTAAAGTGCCTTAATTAGTTGTCTCGATGGGAAAAGCCACTTTAAAATATGCTGGGAAGTCAGTGATGCTCTGGAGCTGTTCTGCTGCTCGTAGTCCAGGGACTCTTCAAATTTATTGCTTTTGTTACTCACTGAACTGAACCACCAGACACACACCGTCAACAGGAAGTTGAGTTTGCACAAAACAAATTGTTGTATTTCTTTGGAAATACACTTTATGGCCAAAAGTATATGGACACCTGACCATCATACCCATATGTGCTTCTTCCCCAGACTGTTGCTACTAAGTTGGAAGCACACAATTGTACAGAATGTCTCTGTAAGATTTAACATTACAGTTTCCCTTCACTGGAACTAACAGGCCCAAAGCGAGCTCCAAGCAAGTGGGAAGTCGGCTCACTATTACAACATTTTTGACCTTCATGTATCTTAACAACAAGCTAGCTCTCTAACTGTGATAAGTGATGGATATTTTCCCAAATCAAAAAGGTGAACTGTACAGTCAGTGTTATAGATTTAAAAATGTATGTTGATGCAAGTCATTTAAAGGTAAGAAGTGCTGCTGTGTTTAAAGGTAACGCTGCAAGCGGCCATGTTGATTTGACATCGTGAATGACGTCAAACCAACATGGGCGTTAGCATGAGTGTGACTGACGTTGTTCTGACTTGGTATTTCTGAGGTAAGTCAAATGCAGCATATCTTGTGGAAGACTGATGCTCTATCCTTCCAGTAGATCTCCAGATCTGAATTCTTCAGATCTGTCTATAATCTGTTTTAAAGTCCTATACAGGATTTATGAGTATTGCTATTTTTCAATTTCTTGTGCACGATAGAACGAGTTGTTGAATGTTTGTAGGATGGGAATTATCAATGTAACCAGCAGATGAACAGATTAGATTTTGGAATTGACCCAAACAGGGTCAAGGTCAAAGCAATGTCAAATGTCTGGAATAGTTTTTCTTCAATAGCTTCCTTCCTGTATGAAGTATATTTTAAGGGCATAGACTTTAGTATCAAGAAGGACTAGACATTGTTGAGTTCTACTTGTTTTCCACATTTTAAGGAAGATGGTGCACCTACTCTTGTAATTATGTGTATAGAGCAGATTTCAGTTCAAACTCGATCTGAATAACTGTGTAGTAGGTCAGGTTTCCTGTTATACTAGCGTTATACTAGCCTCTCACGCTATATGTTTTATGATTATGGGTTGTCATGCATGAGGTAAGTCTGATGTTATGTGGACTGAGTATGGAAATCTCTCTCTCTCTCTCGCTCTCTCTCTCGGATAGATGTGACTGATGTATTTTGCCACTGCTTCTCTACTTCAGATAAAGAACTTAAACTCAGCTTCTGCTGCATCTTTAACTTTCTGTTGATTTGTCTGAGCAATACCAACACGCTCATGGATGGACCCCATCCCCCACCCCTTTTTCCGTATAATCTTTATCCTCTTCTTTTTTGCTCTTTTTCCTCAGGCCAGCAGCTAAAGCACCAGCTACTGAGAAGAAGGAACGACCCACGAGCATCATGAGTGAGGCATCCAACTACACGGGAGGCTCAGACTACATGACACACCCAAGCAGTCCAACAACCAGAGTGAGTTCTCTCTCTCTCTCTCTCTCTCTCTCTCTCTCTGTGTGTGTGATATTCAGTTGAAATAGTCAGGGAAATTGCTAAGTACATTGTGCATGTTGTCCCTTCCTCATTCTGTGCTGCAAGTGGCCACTTGTGATGTAGATGATGTGCACTCTCCAGTGGAGGTTAAAACTCAACAAGGTGTAACAGTATTAAAATGCAGGAACAGAAAAACCTAAAGCAATAAATTCTTGCTTAAATGGACTGTATTTATAGTATTTTTCCCTCTTTTTTCCTAGCAATCACGGCCATCTAAAAAAGTCCACAATTTTGGCAAGCGGTCACACTCCATAAAGAGAAACCCAAATGCTCCAGTAGTCAAGCGCAACTGGCTTTATAAACAGGTACAGCTGACACTTTTCATCAGCATTATTTGACAAAGAAATTTTTCTTTATGGGCTTTTTCTGTGCAGCTTCTGTGCAGTTACATCCTTAGTAACAGATTCACACAAACATAAGGAATGTGTGCAAAGGAAAAAGCACTGAATATGTTTTAATTAAGAGAAAAAGAAAGGCCTAATTAAGAGAAGAAAGAAATGGCATGACTGTGTACTTCCACAGGACAGCACAGGAATGAAGATGTGGAAGAAGAGGTGGTTTGTGTTGTCTGACATGTGCCTCTTCTACTATAAAGGTGAGCTTTTTATCTATCTATCTATCTATCTATCTATCTATCTATCTATCTATCTGTCTGCCTTCAGCTGTGTTCACACTAGAGAGAGACAAAGCAATGTGCGAGCATTCAGTTTCTGTGTACGAGTGCGACACAGAGCCACGATTTCAGCAACGAGCACCAAAGTGACGTGAGTTGAGAGTTTCTCGACCTTTTAGGTAATTAGGTATGGCGCTGTAAAGTGTTACATCCAAACGATCAGCTCGATTGATTCCTCGGACCGATCGTATGACAAGTGTGGTACAACATTTCTTTCAGTTCCCCTCTCACAACATTGGCTCCTACCTACAATTAGTTCCTATGTATTGCTTAGAAGAAACGCTTATAACTGTGGTTTCATCTTATCCTGTCATACACAGCCTCTCATTAAATGTGTATAGAGACATTAAGAAGAAAAATGAAGCTTGGAAAGAAAGTAGCAGAGATCACTGGTGTCTCTGTAGAGCCTTTGTAGCTAGCATAATTATGCTGCTAATCTGTTATTAGCTAATATGAAACCTGGCACATATGGAAATCAACAACCAATTTTCAAAAATTTGTGTTTAACTAGTTAGAAGAAGAAATACAGGCGTATGATGGTGCCTCTGGTGAGTGTACATAGCTAGTACACTTAGCTTGCACTGTTAATCTGCTAACAAAACAAATATGAAGCCTGGCTAATATGAACGTACATCAAACAACCAATTTTTACACATTTTTCACTATATTCAAATATTAGAAATCAAGACAAATCAAGACAAATAAAGCATATACTGTAATAAATCAAATTGGCCCCTTTTCTTTCCCTTCGGAGCTAAAGGCGCTGGATGGACAGTACACAAGAGACAAACTACAAGTGACACAAGCGACTTATCACTCGCTGATGTGAACGCAGGGTTGAAGACCCTTCTGTCTTCACCGAAGACTAAATATTCAATATTCAATATAGCAACAACAAGCAGTGACGGGAATCATGGGGTTTCTAAAGATGTATGAGAAGGTCATGTATATTATGTTTGGATCTACAGCAGATAATTATCATCAGTGATATCAAAACAAGAATTTGTGTAGTTAGATAGCATGCCAGGTGGAGAGAACTAGCCACTTACACTGGCAGAACCAAACACCCATGAGGATATTGTGAGTGTTTGCACCGAGCACTTTTGGTTCCACCCACTGACTTTAAGTCCTGGGCTGCAAGGTGCTGCACGAGATGCCCATCAGAAGGACAGCGATTATGTGTGATGATTTCACAGATATCATAGCCATGACTTTACTGAGAATTCACCCAGTTTCCTGAATTTACTCTCCTCAGATGAAAAGGAAGAAGGAATCCTTGGGAGCATCCTTTTACCGAGCTTCCATATCTCTCTGTTATCTGTGGATGACCACATAAGCAAGAAATACGCCTTCAAGGTCTGAGTCTGTTGCTCATATTTTTCTTTCTACCTTCTCAAACAAGTTTAAGATGAAGTTTATGTAATATGTATTTTAATATACCCATTTTATATAGCATTTTTTAAAGCATTGTATTATGCAGTACAGCAATCTTGTCATTCGCACTATAACAAATCTGCAACGAAGGAACATTTGGCATGAGTGGGCTTTTCCTGTTTATTCTATTATTGTGTTAAATCATTAAAGTCTCTGTTTCCTTGTTGCATCGCTCAATGTTTCTATTTGTGTTTCTTGAGGTTGCGTATACTGGAACCATTCTGTAAAAGAGATCAACCAACATGGTGAGTTCTCAGGAGACTTAACACATCACTGTCATTTGGGAGCCCATGGCCTTGTATGTGTGGTGGCCTGGGAAAACCCTTTACATGGTGACATTTTGATGTTTCCTACCATATATAGTTCTGAAAAAAGATCAGAGCAATGTAGAACAGTTATAATAAATCCAGTCATGTCTGTAGGAGGCAGTTATGTCTGAGTTAGTTGACTACTGAAAGCTCTTGGCCATAAGCGATGACCAAAAGTATATGTTTATGTATGTCACCCAACAGTCACATTCATAAAAGTCATTTCAACTCAGGCCTGCTTTCAAATGAGTTTTTCTTTTTGTCTTTTCCTCTTCCAGGTCATTCTGTTTATCTTGTCTTCCCTTGAGCAGGCCACACACCCAAACATGCGAACATACTACTTTTGCACTGACACAGCCAAAGAAATGGAGTCTTGGATAAAAGTGATGACCGATGCTACACTTGTCCACACTGAGCCAATCAAAAGGTAAAAAAGATGCTCATCAAGGAGATATTAAACCACAGTTTATTTATTTTTACTTTGTGTGCAAGAGGCACCACAGCACTTCTGACCTGGATGTGGAGTCGTATTGGAAGCTTAGATATCACAGCATGTTTCTGAGCTCACTCTAAATATGTTAAACAGGGTACGTTTCGTTTTAAATCCACCTGTATCCAACTCTATGCTTGCACAATAAATACCTCTGACATTAGGATGTCTCACAGATAAATTGGCTGATCAGACTATTCCTGCTGTCATGAGGACCAAGAAACTGACCTTGAAGCTTCAAGGCAAAGTTGTTAGGAGGAAACAAGACGCAGAAGGTTATTAAAACATCTGCAAAGCTTTGAACCTTCATAGGAGCACTGTGAAATCCATTATAACAAAGTCGAAATAATATGGCAGATTACCACAGTACCAAGATCAGGCCAAACTGGGGCATCAAACATCAGAATGAAGAAAGTGTGATCTCTGTGACTTTAACCGTGGTGTGGTTGTTGGTACCAGATGTTATGGTTTGAGTTTTTCAGAAACTGCTGATCTCCTGGGATTTTCATACACAACAGTCTCTAGAGTTTACACAGAACGGTGCGAAAAACGAAAAAACATCCTGTGAGCAGAGGGACTGCAGACTGAAACACCTTGTTGATGAGAGAGATCAGAGGAGAATGACAGATTGGTCTGAGCTGACAGGAAGCCTATAGTAACTCAAATAATCACTCTTTACAACCGTGGTGTGCAGAAAAGCATCTCAGAACACACGACACATCAAACACTGAGGTGGATGAGCTACAACAGCAGAAGGACCACATCAGGTTCCACTCCTGTCAGGTTCCACTCCTGTCACCTCAATGTTTGATGTTTTGTTCATGCTGAGATGCTTTTCTGCTCACCATAGCTGTAAAGAGTGATTGTTTGAGTTAATATATCTTTCCTGGCAGCTCGAGCCAATCTGGTTATTTTCCTCTGGCTTTTCTCTGAGATCAATGAGCTGTTTCCTTAAAAAGGAATGTGTTTTGTGTTTTGGAATGGCCAAGTCAAAGCCCAGACTTAATCCAATTGCGAATCTGTGGCATGACCTGAAAAGTGCTGTCAACCAATACTTTCTAATTTGGAAGAGTTAGAATGGAAGAAAATGACAAAATGAAATGTGGGAAATGTGGTGACAGGAACTTGTGTTCCCCGAAGAGCCTTCCTGAAGATCTTTACTGTTTTGTGCTGTGTGTTTGTGTGTGTGTGTGCATGTGCGCACGCATGCACTTGTCATGCACTTTGTGCTTAAAAAAAACTCTCTAGTGTTAAAGGAGGCAACAAAATGTTTCCACTACAAAATGTTTGCTGTTTTTGAGTTATAAACCTCTTGTTCTTATTATTACAATTGTGCTTGACAAAAATGTCTGTCATTACAAAGGGCTTTTAGTTTTGCTTTAAGTACATCTACTTTATAAAATGAAATAACAAGGTTTCCTGTTCCGGGTAAAGAATGTCTAATTCATGTGATCATGATGTAAATAATTGTTTTCTATTAAGCATGAAGTGTGTACATAGAAATCATTGTGTAATGTATTTAACCTCGTAATACATAGAAACCAACAAAGACCCAAAAAAACCCTTCCTTCTCTTAATTTTAGTGCCCACTGTTTGCTTGATTCTCACAGGAACCTGATTGGATTGAAGACAAAACAGTCTAGCACTTAAATGTGAAAATACCTTCAAGGGTAACAGTATAGCAGATGAATCATTTATCAGTTATGAACTGCCAGTGAATTAATTAACACCCTGGCAAGGTGGTAAAGCAAGGTGTTTCAGTGAGCGTTTGAACAAATCAGACCTCGAGAACAATTTGTTTGCCAAAGCATCAGCTAGATTTCCTGGAGTAACAGTGACGTGTATGTATGTGTGTGTGTATATATATAATGTATATATGTATATATATATATATATATACACACACACACACACACACACACACACATTATATATACACTATATTGCCAAAAGTTTTGGGACACCCCTCCAAATCATTGAATTCAGGTGTTCCAATCACTTCCATG
>CM074991.1:18669386-18694731 GCA_037576825.1 Pangasius krempfi | reverse complement strand
CCCGAAACACACTGCAGCACAACAAAGGACTTCATCAGGGGAAAAAGTGGAAGGTTTTAGACTGGACAAGTCCATCACCAGACCTCAACCCAACTGAGCAGCATTTCACCTCCTGAAGAGGAGGCTGAAGGGAGAAACCCTGCCCCCCCAAAAACATACATCTCGCTGTGATACAAGCCTGGAAAAGCATCACAAAAGAAGAATGCAAGGGATATCCAATGAAATATTAAGTGTTATTTACTTTATTTTAAGGCTATCTGTTCCTATACTTTTTTTATACAAACTGATTGGTCTGCCACCGAAGGTGCCATGTTGCTAAGCTGTTCAATACATCTAGATGTAAATATCAGGAAATAGAAGCTGAAATTCCAAACTATCACTTCATATTTTAATCTCAAACCCAAGTGTGTTCAGCATTCACACTATTGTTGGGAGATCAAGTTTGAATGCCACAACAATGCCACAGCCATCCATGGCCAGGAGTCAAGTGAGAGAAATGGGCCGTGCCCTCTGGGAGGGAGAGGCATACTCTCTCCCCTGTTAATCACAGTGACACAGCCAGTCAGGAGCGTCTGTGAGCTCGTGCATGCGGAAGAGGGCGTATAGTGCTTCCTCTCAGTGTGTGTCAGACTTCACCTTCCAAATTAAACTTATTATAAAGTGTTCTTATCATTTACCCTGAATGTTAAACTATGCGTTACGCAAGCCTGTTTGTTTTGGCACTGCACTCAAGAGAATGAGAGAAAAACCAGCTTACCTTTCTATCACGGACTAAGGTTGAGCGTTTAACTAGTTTGCAGGTCTATGTATTTTGAAACAGGGGGTTTGCTAACTCTGTTGTATGCATGTAATGTTGCATTTCGGCAGTGTGTTAATAATAGCGTCTGGTAAGTCATTGTGGACGATTTCGTAGCTATATGTTGGAGTACAAACAGTAAAAGTCCATAATCTGTGTGTGTATAGACATGTCCTTATCTATACAAACACAGCTGTTGGGTGTAATAGCTTTCCAAAGCTACTATTTTATTATACTAGGCACTACGGTTTTTATTTTGTTTGGGAACATTACGTTGAGGTTGGACTGCAAATCTGAACTGTTAAAAAAATAAAACCATTTAAGGAATCCATTGAGCAAAGTTTATACAAAGTACGTTTTGAATCCTTTTCGCCAAACAAATAAAAGTGGTAATTTACTGCAAACTGTCTTTATTGGAACATATACATTATACCTTGTAAGTTCACACACACGGCTAAATAAAGCAAAATGGTGACGAGGTACAGGTAAAATGTCAGAAGGCTTTCGAAGATGTGGAAGCAGCCTTATTAAGCCTGATTTATGCTTCCTTCTGAACCGGCTTTTAGCACCTTGTGTATTGTTTCCAATATTGTTTCTCCAGACTGAAGCGTCTGAACTGCCTGCCCATCCCCTCAGTGACTGGCTACTAGAGACGAATGGGGGACGAAAATCTCCCTTATCAACACCCTCTCCTTATCAAACAGGTTTAACACTGAAGGTTGGCTTGTGTTGAGTCTATATGCTTAATGGCACTTGGTGGCTTTTTAAAGCAAGTAGCTTGTAACAGGTTTGAACTGAGTTTGGATTCATCTAGAAAACGAGGTAGTATTTATCAAAATAAAATAACAGTTTGGTTAGTTGAAGCCACTTTTCTCATATATTTAATATGGAATGGGTGTTCAGGAATAAGATCAACTTAGCTTACTTACATTTTTAAATTAGGTTACACAATGAGGGAAAGAGATGAGAAAGAAGCATTCCACTTTAGTCAAGTGCATGAGTAAAAAATTTTTCAAAAATGCTTAGTCCATGACTCTAACACCTTCTTCGGCCACAGCAATACTGTAACTTCCTCATCTCAGCTGAGTTGGTCCAATTGGACAACAATAAAACATGCACTTACACGTCACACGTTATTTACTGACCCTCGTACACTTCAACTCATCTGAGGAAGAAAGACTGATCAGTCATTTTTATGCCTCCACCACTAGGTATTTATTGTTGTTATTATTATTATTATTATTATTATTATTATTATTATTATTAACTAATATAAATAATAATAGTAATAATTATAATTAATATATAAATTCTTAATACAGTGCATTCAGAAAGTTTTCAGACCCCTTATTTTTTTGCACACTATACCAAAATGCTTTAATTTTTTTTTTTTCATATTAATCTACATTTCATACCCCATAATGACAAAGCAAAAACCAGATTTGTGATAATTTATTCAATTTATTAAAAAGAAGAAACTGAAATATCACACTGACATAAGTATTGAGACCCTTTGCTGTGACACTTGAAATTTAGCTCAGGTGCATCCCATTTCTCTGGATCATCTTTGAGATGTTTCTACATGTTGATTGGAGTCCATTTGTGGCAAATTCAATTAATTGGAATGCGTATCAGAGCAAAAACCAAGCCATGAGGTCAGAGGAACTGTCTGCAGAGCTCAGAGACAGGATTGTGTTGAGGAACAGATCTGGTGAAGGCTACAAAAAATTTCTGCTACATTGAAGGTCCCCAAGAGCACAGTGGCCTACGTAACTCTTAAATGGAAGAAAATTGGAACAACCAGGACATTTCCTATAGCTGGCCGCCCAGCCAAACAGAGCAATCAGGGGAGAAGGGCCTTGGTAAGAGATGTGACCAAGAACCCAATGGTCACTCTGGTTGATCTCCAGAGATCATGTGTGGAGATGGGGGAAATTTGCAGAAGTTCATCCATCACTGCAACACTCCACCGATCTGGGCTTTATGGCAGAGTGGCGAGGCGGAAGCCTCTCCTCAGTGCGTGACACATGAAAGCCCGCTTGGAATTTGCAAAAAAGCAAAAAGGACTCTCAGACTGTGAGAAACAATATTCTCAGGTCTGATGAGATGAAGAGTGAAGTCTTTGGCCTCAATTCCAAGAGTCACATCTGGAGGAAACCAGGCACCGCTCATCACCTGCGCAATACCATCCCAGTGGTGAAGCAGAGTGGTGGTAGCATCAGGCTGTTGGGCAGGGACTGGGGCACTGGTCTGGGTAGAAGGAAAGCTGAATGCAGCAAAATGCAGAGATATCCTTTATGAAAACCTGTTCCAGACCGCTCAGGACCTCAGACTGGGCCGAAGGTTCACCTTCCAACAGGACAGTGACCCTAAGCACACAGCCATGACTACGCAAGAGTGGCTTAGGGACAACTCTGTAAATGTCCTTGATTGGCCCAGCCAGAGCCCAGACTCAAACCCAATCGAACACCTCTAGAGAGACCTGAAAATGGCTGTCCACCAATGGTCCCCATCCAACCTGACAGAGCTTGAGAGGATACCCAAAAACACATGAGGCTATAATCGCTGCCAGAGGTGCTGCAACTAGTACTGAGTTAGGGGTCTGAATGTTTGTCAATGTGATATTTCAGTTTTTTCTTTTTAATAAATTTGCAAAATTATCATAAATCTGTTTCTTTGCTTTGTCGTTATAGAGTATGGCATGTAGATTGATGTGAAAAAATAATAATTTAAAGTATTTTGGCACAAGGCTGTGACATGAAAAATGAAGGGGTCTGAATACTGAATGCACTTTATTATAGTGCTATATAATTTATTTATGTTATATTTATTATATTCATTATATTTTTGAGTTGTCCATTCTTGTTAGTGGTTTGAAGGATCTGTATGGAATTATCATTGTAACTAGCAGATGAACTGATTAGATTTTGGTATTGATCTAAATAGGTTTAAGGTCACAGCAAGGTCAAATGTCTGACGTAGTTTTCTTCATCAGCCTCCTCCTTGTTTGTCAAATGTTACTTACATGTTCATGCTTAGGAACTCAACACCCATCTTTTTGCCGATCTATGATTTTTTGCTAAATAACCATAATGTAATAATTTCTAATGTATAATTTAATAGTAATCATTTACCTACCTCACCTTCCCCACAGAGTTTGAAGAAGTCTAACTCTTCCTGAATATTATTTGAATTCAGCTTATCAGATGAGTTTCCCATCATCCAACAACTATAGCTTTAGTGTCGTCTGGACAATTTCTCCTGGATTACTACTACAAACCAACTGATTTCAGTTGACCAACAGAAATATACCTCATGTGAAACGATGATAATCCCCCGACCATAGCCAGGAGCCGTCCTCTGAAAACACACTGCCAGAACTTCACCAGACACAGGGCTCAAAATGGTGATAATCTAGTGTTAAGTGTAGAGAAAAACATTTTGTTTTTTACTGTCAAGTGTAATGTTCAATTAATTTAAAGGAGCTTAAATATTAGTAAAGTAAGTAAAGGGGAAGGAATATGTTAGAGAAACACCACAGCACTAGATTAGATATTAGACATATTGACTACAGAGACTATACACGTACCGTCCACTTTAATAGGAACACCTATACACCTGCTCATTCATGCAGTTAATCTAATCAGCCAGTCACGCAGTAGCAGCACGATGCATAAATTTATGCAAGAGATTCAGTCAATGTTCACCTCAAACCTCAGAATGGAGAAAAAGTGTGATCTCTGTGACTTTAACCATGCCATGATTGTTGGTACCAGATGGGCTGGTTTGAGTATTTCAGAAACTGCTGCTCACCTGCAGGGATTTTCACAGACAACAGTCTCTAGCGTTTACACACTCCTACCCCGTACATCAGTTCCAACAGTACACCTCTTTATCACTCCTGAGCCATCGTAAGGGCATTTCCAGCATTTATGAAGGTTTTCTAACCGTGATTCCTGTACATATTGTTTCCTGTGACCCCAGCCAGAAGAGCTGACCCTGTTGCTTATCAAGCTGCGACGGCAGCAGGCTGAGCTCAACAGCATCCGAGAACAGACTCTTGCTCAGCTAATGCAGCTAAACGTTGATGCTGCCAACCCGAAGGTCAGCCTCGGAAGATTATCTGCGCTCGCCTGTGAAGGAATGCTAGTTTTGTTTTCTTTTTTTTTTTTCTCATTTTGCAGCATGCTGCTGTGTGTTACTTTTTATTTATTGGTTGGTCCATCTTACCCCATACTAACGGTGGTAAAGTCCGTAGCTTCATGCAGATGTATTGTCGTGTTAATAGACTGTTGTCCCTGCTTGAGCAGTGTGTCCTGGGGAATTTTATGGACCAGGCTGCTGGGGCCAGTTCCCAGGTGCCTCTGACAGCCAGGAGCTCCAGCCTGATTGGCACAATTAGATATTGACCCTTTTTTGACCCTATTCCACTCATCTACACACAGTTTACAGTGTTGTGTGTATGTGTGATAATGTGTGTGACTGTAAGCGTGTTCTTCCTGGGGACTGGCTCCAAAGACAGTTGCGCACAGACACTTGTGTATCTTTCTTTTACAACCATGACAATCAGTATTCTTTTTGGATGCTTCCCTTAAGTCTGCTTGTACGTATTTTCTATGACCCACTAGTGCATGCTGAATTTACTAAGCCCCTGCACTGCACTCGTCCCAGCAGACAACCGCTTGAATCTTTTTTTAGTTGTGAATGGCTTTTTAGTTGATGTATTTTTTATCTCTTGCCTGCTTGAGGGGTCCTCTGTTTCTCACTACTCTTCTCCTTAGCACTCTTCTTTCTCTTTTTCACTGCCTTCACTAGAATAAGGTGCTTTCTCATCACCTGCAGAGGAATCTCATGTATCTGGACAGCCAGGTGAGGGCACTCCTGGGTGAGGTCTCTCTCTCTCTCTCTCTCTCGCTCTCTCGCTCTCTCTCTTTATTATTACTCCTTTCTACTACTATTTGCTTTCTCTGGTAAATATGAACTTGTTTAAATGTATTTCACCACACAGTAATAAACCACAAAAGACGTCAAGGGAGATTGTCATGGCCGTAATTAATTATGGAGCATATCTAATCTTTTGTACACCATTCGTTCATTTATTCATTCATTCATGTTCAGTAACCGCTGTAGAGAGGGTTTTTGTACATCATGTGTAATTAGGTTTTTTTGGAGGAAGCCAGGAGTTCTGACCATTCAGCCAATACAAAGCTTAGATCAGTCTTAATATTTAACAAATGTAATTTGTAGCTAATGATTTTTTTTTTTTTTTACCAAATTCATAAATTAGCATTTTTGACATTTTTGTATGAAGAAAATACATTCCATGATAATTTTATCACACTTCTGAGCAGCCCATTCTTTATCAAGGTCTTCGCCACATTCGTTGTTTCTTAGCGGTTTCAGATTCCACATCACCTCCCCATCGGTGAATTTAAGTCAAGAACAGAAATGGCCAGATCCAGGAACAGAAACAAGGGCACTGAAATTCTTACAGGTTCCTGGATAGCACACACACATCTAGTACATGAGTACACACGTTGCCGTAATATTTCTTATCTTAGTTGCTGGCTTAAGCTTGAAGAATATGTTAATATTTACCTATCGAGAGTCACTTTACACAGGCTGTCTGATTTTCCTGAGCTGAGTCGTGTCTAGACTAATGGCTTTAAACAGAACCATTTGCCTTTAAGCCCCCCAGAGATTCAGGAGATAGAAAATGTGGACTGAAGAGGCTGATCTTTTTTTTCTTCCCTTTGCTGTCAAATGCAATATGATGTTACATAAAATCAAGAACCAATTTAAAAAGCAAATAAAAAGAAACGCTAATATGATGAGAAGATGGAAGGATTTGAAATAAACATCTAATAAGTTGCCATCGTATTGCTACATGAATAGTCCTAGTTGTAATTATCACATTAATCACTGCAAATTTGTCCTAATTTCACAATATGGCCTCCACCCAGCTCGTACAATAACACTCGATCTGGCACATCCTGTCTATCACACAGAGCTACAATCTCACTCCAGTGCTGTGTTTTTTGGCTCTCAGGAAGTGTTTCTTTCGGGGTTTTTTTTTTTTTTCATACACCCCATCCAGACACCTTGTTGTAATGGGTGGATGGTATTTTCGAAAACAGATGCTGTGAAATTTATCGTCTCTTGGAACATCAGTGTTGTTTAAATATGAGGTTGCCCACATGTACGCTGCTTTTGTCATCCCTCACAATACAGAAAGCTAAAGAACCTTCCACACAAATCAGACAGAGGGGTTGTTGACCCCTCAGTAAATATACCCTTAAACTCCATCAGTGTCTTAATGAAAAAAAAAATTGTTACAGACGTCTGGTAGAGTAGAAATGGAAGAAGACATGAGCATATTGGCAGCAGAGAAACAGGTACAGATCCTGACAAAGCAGAAACAGGTCAAGGAGCAAAAGCTTGAGGTCCTGGCTGGATGGGTTAACTCTACCGCGGGCCTTAGCTGTAAGGAGGCGTGACTCTGTAGCGGTGATTAAAACTATTCCAGAGAATACGATCGGGGAGGTAATTCACACTGAGGGCGCTGGAATTTGAAGCAGCATGCATGTGGCGTGAGCTGCGACATCATGCCCGAATGTATTTTTTTGTTTTAACAGATTGTGTTGATTACAATTCTTATACCACAGCGCAGTTGGATTCTCAAATCCGAAGGTGTTGATTAATTTTCTACAGCAGCACAGATCTAAATATTTATGACTGTAACATTAATAAGAGGTTTTTTTTTTTTTTGCAATAAATCTAATACTTTATTGTTCCTATAACAGCTCCTTCACATAATTTAATGATAAAAATAATCAGATTAAAAATCTGTTACATAACATAGAAAAAGATACGTGTAATCGTAGATATGGTGAAGTTTTCTCTAAGGCGACGTTTGTTTAGCGTTTGTGGAAGGAGTCTCCAGTTTCAGAGCTTTGTAACAGTAAGTTTCCAGACACAGGAGTTAGTAATAGCAGCTATAAACATCGTTCCCTCACCAGGATCTCATTTTTCTCTTTCTTGAAGTCAATGAGGCAAAACATGCAGCTTGTCATGTTACAGAGAAACTGCGAAACGTAAACTCGTCTCTCCTGAAGACTTGAGCATCATGGATGTTCCATAACGTTAAATGTAAAACGAATAAATTAAACGTTGTAATCGTTGACAGATGGCTGTGAAATAAGAGGAATCGTTGACATACAAACTGAAAAGCTACCAAAAATGCTCACATTTAAAGTTTGTTTAGTCTGTTTCATTATTTGGTTAGATTTGAATTTGCAGTTAAAGTTATCCTGAAAGTTGGGTCTCAATCTGCTTCCTGCACCGTTGATTATGATTCACATTTGGTATTTACATTCATGAAATCTTGGAGCTGAATATGCATTTTTCAGCAGGCAGAGTTTTGCTAGCCTAGGCTAGACCAGGCACTAATGTGGGTCCTGAAGCAGAGGCCATGGCTGCTGGTACAGTAGCTGGTGGACAGTGAATCAGGGTTTCTGTAGCCACGAGCTGCGGCACTGGAGAAGCTTTAACCAGGCAGTAATACCCACCAGCATGGGCCAAGGAGCCCCTCGTACTGTAATCCCTTCCACACTCTCTCTCTCAGTACCCTAAATGGAAGACCTTCCCAGTGTACCATGAGATCATAATTGCCATTTTGATTGGCTCAGACAGGGGCATTCCAGCCATATACTCAAAGTGTAGCAAGCACTTACACAAAAGCCCATTTTAAACACCCAGGGGTCCCATCATGTTTGCTGGCTGATGGAGGCAGGTTAGCTGGTGGACTGAGGGGTGCCACTCAAAATCCTACTGCTGCTTCTCAGATTACTGCTGCCGCTTAGCCAGAAGCTCTGCTTGCATCCTGTACAGAAGCTACGTCCATGGCTGGGAAATTTTCTGTAGCCAGAGGCACTTGGTCTACGCACAATTTTACGACTTTTCCATGAATCACTAAAGGCCAAAACACAGTTTCATAGTCCTCAAAGGTAAACCCATTAACCTAATGGGTTCCACATAAAATTCCACATAAAAAAAAAAAAAAAACTTGGAAACAAAGATTTAGCTCAACAGTGCCATGATAAATACATGAGTTCACAACCGCATGACAAGCAGAAGGCTAGAAATGATTGACTGACTGACTGATCTCCCACTGAGGATGTGAGGAAGAGATACCGGGGAAGGAAGCATGGACAGAGTATTTGAGGTCAAACATATTTGCCAAACGAGAAGTTCTCGCTCACTGACGTGTCACTGTGAAGAAAAACACTTTAGGTAACACATTGTGGAGCCTTATTGCGCTAAGTTTGCATGTGTACACCTTTTTTTTTATTCTAACCTATAAAACATTCTTTTTAAGAATTTCTTTTGGGATCAAGAAACTCATTCTCTGACTCCTCACTTGTGTTTTTTTTTTTTTTCTTTTTTAAATCAAGCCCATTTTTTAAGGCAAGTACTTTTGTGGAGCATTTGTACCATAGGCTTATCTGTGTAGAAAGTGTCTGTGTAACCCTCACCCTGGAAGCCTCCCGTCCTCTCTCTCTCCTCCGTTTCTCTGAGTGCATATAAACAGTTCATCCATCCCTGGCTGGCTTTGAGCAATTTTCAAAATCCATGCTTAAGGATGTAGAATCAAGGAGGCATCAGTTAGAGTACACCCATAAATGATGGAAAATGAATATAGAAAAGAGAAGACCTAATGCCGAATGCAAACAGAAGGCCTGTGTGACAGAAGCTAACTGATTATGACGTGAGAAAGTGTCATAAGGGTAAATCATGTCTATAACATAAAATCACCATGGATTGTACCCATTCCACACTTTATGAGCACAGGCATATTTCAGTTCTGTTGATTTCGAAATTATTATATGTGTGTCTTATTTCTATGCGTTTTCTATGATCTTGTTTTAGAGACAAACATCCCAGAAGCTTCATGTATTGTTAAGAGAGCGGGAAAAAAACACGGCTCCCAATTTTATTAAATGTGATTATATTATAGCATTATCCTAAATGATCATATTATTATTATTATTATTATTATTATTATTATATGAGCCTTTTGCTCCTTGTTCTTGTTAATTTCGTGTTCTCCATTGCTTGTTCAAAGTTTCCACAGTGACCTTCAACTGAGATTTGTCACTTTCGTTATTATACTCAACATGTTAGTAACGAATCTTAGACTCAGTGATTTAATTAAATCATTTAGCCACTCGCTGCTCACTGGCACTTATGCCACACTAAATTCCTAAATTCCAGTTGGTACCATTTTTAGAAATGCAGACCTAGGGTATTTTTTTTAAATTTATTTTCAAATTTATTGAGTCACCAAATAATTTACTATTGTACATAATTCATAATAATTATATTTTTCCTCTGTGGTCTTTCAGAAGTAAGAAAGCATCACACAAGAGGCCGTTTTCTTTTTTTATATATATATATATATATATACCACAGTGCAGTTGAATTCTCTGATCTGATTGGTCAGAAGGTGTGCATTATTTTTGTATAACTGCAGGCTCAGACAGTAGTTGCAACATGAACATAAGCTTTATATTAATGCGCTCTTTCTAATGTTATTGTTTCTATAGTAACAGCTCGTACACAGGGACTTGTACAGCAGACACTCCACATAACCAAAGACTGATAATAAATGAGTTTAAAAAAAAAAACATGATAGTATTACATGTTGTTGAGTCTGAAGTGTCAGCGCTTTGTAACAGTGACGGTACTCTGCAAAGTCTTCAGGACAGAGGAGTTTACGCTTTCCAGTTTCTCAGCTGCGCTTGTTTGTTGCGAGAGATGCAGGTGAGGGAATAGTCATGGATATAACACAAGTGCGAAAAGTGACTTGTCTCTCGCTTGTTTCCACAACGTTAAATTTAACTCGAAAGCGTTAATGCTTTAATGTGTTGCTCAGGAATAAAGTAAACATTGTAACAGCTGTGGTATAAGCGGAATAACGCACTCCAGATGGTGCAGTTATACGTAAACAATCCTCTGCAGGGAGGTACAGTAACTCTGCTTCACGTCATGCCGCGTCACACCGCCCCAGCGTGGGTTAGTTTTGTATAACTGCATGGTCTGCAGTGTGTTACTCCTTACTCTCTGAGAATTCAAGTTTTTTTGCCAGCTCTCATACACAGAATAGCAAAGACATGAACACACACGCACACGCACATGCGCACACACACCTTTGTAATCGTTAGCAGTTCTATTCAATGCTGAATGCTCTTCCTCCTCCTCCTCCTCCTCACTGTACCAGATGAAGCAGAATGAGCCTATAATCTTCATGATTCACACTATGATTGAGAGCTCGGCACCGAGGCCGCAACTATACCAGCAAGTAAGGTCTTGATGTACACCCAGCTTTGCACCCGTCTCTCGTATCACAGGACCTCCTGTTACTCCTCCCCTCACGGTCTCATCCAGTGTTGGGTCTATTAAAGCACATTCCATTGTTCTTTTTGGTGACTGTTACTTTCTTGCAAATGGTGTTAGCATGGCTTGAATGTATTGTGTTCTCTACAGTGCCATGCGGACTCCCCGACAGATGCTGGCCTGATCACCCCATTGAAAGTCATTTGCAATGCCCATTCATGCTGGCTGCCATGTTTTTTTATATATGTATATTTATTTTAAAAAAAAAGAAAGAAAAAGGAAGGTGACTTATCTGGACATAACTAACATTTTATGCATTTCCTTTGTGCTATTTGTGAGTAAAAGGAGCTGGAGCCTCTCATTCCCCCCCCAGTTAGTTGTGGAATTTCTGCTGTATGTTTATTACTTAGATCTACTCTAGAATTGACGAAACAGGCTGAAGGGAATGATAATAATTGAGCCTATCAGCTCTGTGGCTTCTGTACGGCTCATGGAGAACGTCCTCTCAGCCACCCTTGCTGCATCCTGCTTTTCATTACCTGAGAGGATCTGCCATGGCCAGCGGGGTCAGCTGATATGACTCAGACTAGCCTAGCATTTCACAGCACTGCCTATTAAAAATGAGTAGGAATCATGGAGACATGCTTCTTTTTCCTATAATTTTCATCATAAGCCTGACTTGAGAATTCATCTTCCTACTGCATTCTGTGGAACAGTTCATGCAAATTCTTTGCTCCATATGGAATCTTGTCTTTCCGTATGTGTGTCCCTCTCTGCTGCTGGTGTCTTGTAATACAAGTTGTGAATGTTTCACAAACATGTTGTGTGCCGGTGACACACCACACCTCTGCCACTTTTAGAACATAAATGCTTATAAAAGTGCTGCTGCGACCTTTCATCGTCACTCCCCTGCTTCCTTTTTCATCAACTCGAAGTGTGTGTGTGTGTGTGTGTGTGTGTGTGTGTGAGAGAGAGAGAGAGAGAATGGATTATGTTACTACTTTTAGAGCTCTGCTACAGTAAACCTGATCTGCATATAGGGGGTACAATGCATTACATAGTCCTCCTGCAGCACTAGAACATTCTTTTCTTAAATGATGATGGGTGCCTTGCTTTAGTCCTGATACTTGTATTTTAACCCAAGGGACACTTCTTTTAGTAAAAGGGAGGGTTGAAATAGTACCACTAATGCTCGTTTGACTTATCTGTAGCAGTTTCGCTTGGGTTTTGTGTCATTACTGCAGGGTCAGGGTAGTTGTAGCTCCGTGGTTGCACACTTAAAGGTTTTACAGACCTGCAACTGACTGATGCTTATTATTGCAGATGAGTCCTGAGGCATACAGCGAGAGCATATATGGCTACAGACCTGAAGAACTGGACGTCGATGTAAGTCGATTACTACATTTATATTCTCAATAAAGCTTATAGCGGTTTGTAGATAGAACAGATGTACTGCATGCTGAAGTTGGATTTCTGTGTGTGAATGTGTAAATACTGTCTCTGTACACCAACACTTCACTCTTGTTACTATAATTACCCTTCTAACACTAACACTACAGATGCACACGATACTTACAGAAGAGTTGTTACGTAAGACACAGACAAATACACTTGCCACTTCATCTGTCTTCGCCTGGCCCTAGAATCATTGACCATTTTATTCGGTACGCCACCATGTAGGGTCGCTTTGTAGGTGCAAAATGACTGTACTTGTAATCCATCTGTTGCTATGCACAACCTGCGGGATGGATCGACCACTGGACCTCCACTGACCGCATACTATTTGAGCGGCGAGCGCTTCTGATTTCGTGTAGGAGCTCGGCATTTTAACATCGGCGTACACTGCTACGAGCTATCACTCAGTAATATGTAAAAAGAGTAGTTTTCTTTTTCAGGAGTAAAAACGGCAGACGAGCCGATCGACATGTGAGTCTTAGAATGATTAACAGTTGTGCAGGTGATGTTAACTAACCCCCAGAAAGACTCTCTCTTTGTGCCTGAGACATACGGCATCCCTGCTTTCTCTCGAGGCCAGTAGAGAAGGTTTTAAGTTCATTAGTGTGAAATAAAATCTGTCAATATATGTTTGACTAAGCTAACATTGGACAAGTAAAACAAGAAAAAAAATAAAAACTAAAAAAGATTATGTAGGCCTACAGTGAAGGGTCATATCTAACACTATGGTATCATTTTAATGATAATTAGAAAGTGAATAAAATGCTGTTTGCTCTGCTGCACCGCTCAGCACAGTCGAACAGTGCTGTCAAACCCGTCGCTGTAGAAGCTGGAGTGTGTGTGTGTGTGTGTGTGTGTACAGGGTTGTACAGTAACCACCAGGTGCTTGGGGGGAAAAAGTTTGAGTTCAGAAAGGTTTACATGCACATGCATTCTTATTAATCACTGAATGTAACGTGTTTTTTTTTCCTGGAATAGGAAGAAACTTTTTGTGAAGTTTTCTTCTTTCCTCCATGTAAACCTTTCTAGTTTACACTTTATTTTAGTTTATAATACCGCTATAATGAGAATGAGCTACTCCGCAAATAATACCTGCTCAGCGGTGGTCCTGTGTGGACTGTTCGATGTTCTGTTATGCTGTACCTTCCTGACATGAGAGGAAAAGGAATTTTACTCCTGCTCCTTTCTTTAGACTAAGTTAAGCAGATTGTGTGAACAAGGCAAAGTGGTGCGGACACAAGAGGAGAAGCTTCAGCAGCTCCACAGAGAGAAGGTAGATCTGAATATTTGCTGTCCTTTAACTGAGCATGCTATGATATTTATTTGTTTAAAAAAGATCATTATCGGTTCAAGCCTGATGGGCACACATGGAAGTGCTGTTTCGGAGTTTTAGTTTAAAGATGTTGTGTTGATGTGGGTTTGTATCGCCGCCCGTGTCTGTAGCACACCCTAGAAACAGCCCTTTTATCAGCGAGTCAGGAGCTTGAGATGAGCGCAGATAACCCAGTGGCTGTGCAGAGCCTCATACAGCAGAGGGACGTTCTGCAGAGCGGCCTTTTGAGCTCCTGTCGAGAGCTATCCCGCGTCAGCACTGTGAGTCAGTCCACACACACACACACGCACGCGCACACACACACACACACACACACACACAGACACACACTATTTGTCATGTTTTGGGTCTCAATCACCTGACTCCATGAAGATCTGTTATCTTGTAGACGCTGTAACAGTCTTTTCAGAACAGCACCTAAAGATTCTGATTGATACAGTACTTATACAAATAATAATTACAAATAAAAATGTATAATATTCACACTATAAGCATATAAATTACAAAAGGGAAAAAGTCAGAACCAAAAGTCCCATGAGTGAGGCAACACATTCAGGCCCTGATTTACTAACAACCCTAATAAAGCTGTTGTTATGTGATTTACTAAAAATGATTGCCGAAGCTCTGACATGCAAAGCAGATGAATAAACGAATAATTAAGTGAGTGGTTTCCACATCGCTTGTTTCCGATAGCCATGAATACATAATTAATTCAATTCACTTTTATTTGGAAAGCACATTTAATAATGGACATTATCACAAAGCAGCTTTACAGAAATAAATACAATCAAGATATAAATTTTAAATGTATAAATATATCCCTAATGAGCGAGCCAGAGGTGACGGTGGTGATGAAAAACTCCCTGAGACGATATGAGGAAGAAACCGTGAGAGGAACCAGACTCAGAAGGAACCCGTCCTCATCTGGGTGACACGTGATAGTGCGATTATAAATAAATCCCTTCTATAACTGTGTACTACATGCACAAATAGTGCAATTGTGTAACCAGGAACTTGTGAGCAACTTATGAATTTGAGCATCAGAGTTATTTCTGAATTCATTATAGTTTACTACATGAATTCATCATTTCAAGAGACTTTGTTGAAAAGTCTTGAAGGGTCTTAACTTTGCGAATATTATGATTATATTATGATTACGAATTGAGTAAATCTTATTATTCGTCTTCAAATGGCAGAAATATACTGCCACACACTGCCATTTCCAGGATTGCATTTGCAATTACCAGCTCATTTTAAAGCTTAGTAAATACTGTGAGCACTTTATTCATCTATTTGCCCTTATACCAAACACCCCAAAACGGCAGACATGAGAAAAATACGTACTGTTTTGTTTAGCATTTGAAAGTCGCAATCCTCTGGAAACCATTCCCCATAAATCTCTTGCTTGTATTTTGATGGTCAAAAAGCAAATCTGCACCTCACTGTGCATTTGGTGTTTGTTTGCTTGTTTGCTAGGAGCTGGATAGAAGTTGGAAAGAGTACGATAAACTGGAGGCCGACGTGACTTTGGCTAAGAGGAACCTGCTCGATCAGCTGGAGGCTCTCGGCAGTCCACAGGTAGCTGTGCACTGCAAACCTTCAAATTCTCCATTACTGAAAATAAACGCGATCTCATCATACATATAAGACAAGCTGGTTAGAAATGTGTGTGTGTGTGTGTGTGTGTGTGTGTGTTCACAGACAGAACCTCCTAGTCAGCAGCATGTGCAGATTCAAAAGGAGCTGTGGAGGATTCAGGACGTGATGGATGCACTGAACAAAAATAAGCCAAAGAGAAGCGCTGAGCCAAGTGAGACTTACACTCGTTCTCTCCCTCTCTATCTAACGCACATTTTTACATAAATTAAAACTGTGTGTTCCAAGTACAAATGTTTTAGATTTAATGTTTGCATGACTTTTTTTTTTCCACAGGATTTCCACCCTCTGGTCTTCAGAAAAAGGAGGTCTGTATATTTTGCTTAGCAAAGCGCTGATTTCATTTCACACACACACACACACACACACACACACACACACACACACACACACACAGAGTTAAATCTCAGTGTTACAGTCAAGGTCCAAAATGTGATTCACCTCCAAACAGTGGCCAAAATTTTACCTCTATCTTGGGAATATTTTCGATCTGTAGGAGTCAGATTCAGTGCCCCCACGTCCTCCGCTTCCCCACCTTTATGAGGGCAGAGGGCGCCTGTGTGTGCCCCACCTGCCCGGCCCCAGCCACACTCAGCTTCACCCACCTCGCACAGGCCCTCACCAGCCCGAGGACCGAAAAGCCGCCCAGCGCAATGGCAGTCACAGCGTAAGAGGCTGCCGAACCCTCAACTCATCCCATACCCCCATCATATCCATGCTCCTCCACCCACAGTGTCCTCTGACCTTTCCATTCTTTACTTTTTAATGGGTGATTTTTTGGACCCGGTATAAACAACATTTTGTTTATTTGTTTCCTCTGATTTTGATTCATGTTTGAACTTTGAGCTCAGATGAGGATTTATTTAAGATTTTAGATAGCTTAGACTGTTAATACTTTTTGCCTCATCACATCTCCCCACATCATTCATATATATGACACAATGATGATGTGTGAGTAAAAGCATGACTTAAATGCCTAATCCTCCCCAGGGTCCAGACTACAGGCTGTATAAGAGTGAGCCGGAGCTGACAACAGTGGCTGAAGTAGACGAGAGCAATGGAGAGGAGAAATCTGATCAGGCTGCTGAGAAAGAGCCCTCTAGTACTAAAGGTGCACTGAAGCACTTTTTACCACACCAAATTAGAGGACGAAACTAGTTTCATCCCTCAAACCTCATTTTTCAACAATTCCTCTTTTCAGTGTCCTATCCTGTGGGAGTAGTGAGCTCAAGGACAAAGTCGCCTATGCCAGTGTCCTCCACTATTGCTTCTTATGTGACTTTGAGGAAGGCCAAGAAACCTGAACCAAAAACAGTAGGTCCCTTTCACTGACCTAAATTCCTTCTGTGGCTAGCCTGGGTCAAACAGTTTGAAGACCAGTTAACACCAGACACGTTTCTGAAGCCAATGGATATGCTTCAATATTAACCAGCATTTGTTTAATCAATTCAGTTGGTAGTTGTGTAACTGTGGATCTGTGAGCACTGGATAGCCACCAGGGGTGACCTCCCAGCAAATTCCCAATGTGACTGTATGACATAGTATTTACAATAAATACCAGTGTCATACAGTCATCTTTCCACTGAGTTCCGCTTAGAAGTTACACAATATCATAGAACCACAGTTACATACCTTCTGTTCCAGCTCTTATAACCGCCTGGGGCGATGATTGTCACCTGGCCACAAAGTCACGAGGAACCACTCCGCCTTAAGACTTAGTGGAAGGGTGTTCAGAGATGACCACCACACTCACACTCTCATTTCAGTCATGGACTCATAAGGAGAGGTGTTATGGGGCTCCAGCACAACAAGGAGATCCCATGCTGGGCACTTGGTGGAGTGTGATGGACAAAGGTCACTTGCCCCCAGCAAGATGCCACCCAGAGCACTGTGATACTCTGCAATGGCCACCACATAGATAAACGCTAGTCCATCTAACACACAGACTAATACAAGCAATACAGTCTAACACAAGCAGGAATGATACTACTTTTGGAAGGCATCACTTTCCCAGGTGTATGTCATCCACATGTCCCTACAGGGTGTCTGGCATTCTCAAATAATCTAGTTTCATGGCATGGCCCTTTCCCGAGTTCACTGTGAGACACAGTGCCACAGTGTGTGCAAGGACAGTGGACATGTCCCGGGTGGCCTGTTGCCTGGGGGCATATAGGAGGCAGTCATCCAAATAGGGCTGAGTCCTCTGGCCATCAGAGGCTTTCCTTTTTACATCATGTCTCTATCCAAGTGGACTCAAACTCTTGGGTCAGAGTAGCAAATTTGATGGAGTCCGATGTTCATGAAAATGTTGTTCCGATGTTGTTCCAAAAAGGGGACTGATGGCAGAACTGAAGTTTGGACCCCTGCAATATTGTCATCTGGGCCCACTGTTCTGTGTGTAGTTGTAGCCCATTGAGCACTGTTTTCAGAATTAAAGCATCTCTCCAGGGCTTCTTTGACAGCGGGCCCAAAAAGCAACCCTGGCACACACAGGAGATCTTGCTGGGTTGATTTACACAGGGTTGATGTGACCAGCAACACAGAGTGAGCCAGTCATGCAGTCCAAACCAAGCAGTAGAATGGTTAACAAATCGCCTGTGTGCCTCCTACGCAAGGCAACATCCAGCGACACGATAGAAACATCGGTGATAGGCATGTGGCCTAGACTGATCTGCTCGGTAATCTGTCACGTTAGCTAAAGCATGTGCCACGGAGCCCAGCTCTCATTCTCCTTCTTTTTACCCACCTTCACCAAGGCTAGCAATAATGGGAACATGCATATACAGTTAGATAATACATATCTAACTGAGATATTTCAGGTTATGATTTTTTGCCTTGTCATTATAGGCTACTGTGTGTAGATTAATGACCAAAAAACAAAAGTCAGTTTAACCCATGTTAAATTACATATAACACAGTAAATTGTGAAGGGGTCTGAATACTTTCGAACCCACCGTACAAAGGATATAAAAAGTCTACACACCTCTGTTAAAACTGCCGGGTTTTGGGATGTAAAAAATGAAACCAAAATAAATCAGGCTGATCTTTTTCCACCTTTAATGTGTTCTAGCACCCGACAAAATTCAAGTGAAAAACAAACAAACATTTTAGGGAGAAAAAAAAGGTGAAAGAGAAAACCCTGAGCTAATACGTTTTTAAAGCGCGTTTTGCTTGTGATACGGCACTCAGTCTTTTTGGGTAAGTCTTCTTGTGTGTGTTTACGCATGTCTTCCTCAGAACCGTCCAAATAGTACAGTGGAGCACATTAGCAGCAGTGTAGAGGGAGTTCGTCAGCGCATGAGTGTTGAGGAGCAAATGGAGCGGATTCGGAGGCACCAGCAGGGCGCGCTGCGAGAGAGAAGGAGGGAAGATGGTTCTCTTTCCCGCAGTCTTTCCTTCACCAAAGACACCCCCTATTACTACACCCTGCAGGTAGCAACATCATCCATATGCGTCATCCGTACGCCGCCTCCCCATCATGATGCAGCAAAATCATTAACTGTAATGAATTATAGTATTAAATTCTCCTGCTTTTTTAAGTTCAGAAACTCCTGTCTCTTCCAGACTATTGGATTGCTGTGATTTGTTGCCTTTCAGCAGATGCTGCGGCTTAATCAGTGAAATTATATCATTTTTGCATAGGGCTAAGTGTGATATTCTGATTTGTTTATGTTTTATGGTACTCGTGCCATTCTGACTGTTCTGATAGCATGCTGGCTTTCATGGAAGATAAATGGTGCTAATTACTTATTGCTATATAATGACTTCACAGAGACATACTTACGGATATTCAGTTTAAATTCCAGCCCGCAGTATTAGGATAAAGACTTTAGTTTATGTAAGATTTATTCCATTTGCCCAGTATTCATTTCTTTTCTGTGTGTGTGTGTGTGTGTGTTAGATGAGCACAAAAAGAAGGGAGATGTCAGGTGGAGACTCACACCAGATCAGAGCCACTATGTTCAAAGAAAACTGCAAAGCAATGGAGGTAACTCAGCAAGAGCTGGGATAGCAGAAAGCTCCCTTGTGTTAAAATGATTGACTTGCTCCTTTTGTCTGAGCCCATAGCACCTTGTGCTCTTTTCCTGTTCCTCTCCAATCAGCAGGAGCAGGGCAAAGTGTCAGGGTCTGAGTTTGGTGAAAAGGTCTCTGTAGCCAGAAGAAGCCCAGAGCAGGGCAAACCCCTGGGCACTGAGGACAGGTAGGGGTTTCGTGTGTGTGTGTGTGTGTGTGTGTGTGCATGTACATGTACGTGTCCATCTGTGTTCTGCATTTTGCAAGTACATACAGTTTGCTCTGTTGCATGTCAGTCTGCAGACTGCAGTGATGGTACGAGTGGACACAGAGGAGAATTATGATGACGAGGATCTCTCTGGACAGAGTCAAGATCAGCTCATCAAGGACTCCTACAATCTGACGTCCTCCAAACACAGCACGACAGCTTCAGGTGAGAGGAAGTGCTCTCTTGTTAAAGCACGGAGGCACTTCGCTGACTGATGGCATTGAAAAACTGCTGTAGTATAAGAGGAATAAAACGCAATGGGACGTGCTATCATCGCCCCCAAACTGTCGTGTTTTATTCCTTAGTTATTTTACTGATAAACTGTATGTATATGTTTTGTCTCACTGACCATCAGTGTGTTTTTATGTCTAATGCATTAATGCACGTTCTTAATCTGTATGATTAACAGTTTGCGTTATGGTGCCTGTTTATGGTCTTGTTTTGTCAAATGGTTTGCAGTGAACAGCCTTTCCAGTTCGCCTCAGTCTCCAAGCTCCTCTCCTCTTCCTTCCTCCCCTCCTCACCTCCCTGATGGTTCCCACTTCATGTGTGTGTAGTGGAGAAAAAAGTACAGTAAGGGTTTACTGTCCTGTTATAATTCATCTTCTATAACTATCCATACTTTACAGTTACTATAGGGAACATTCATGATTGGATAAGTACACAAAGTAGAATTTTACTATAATCTAGAAGTCAGTCTGATGAGTGAATACAGTGTTTAATTAATAGATTTACTAATCACTCAAAAAAATCAGTAGCTAAAATGTAGTGTTTTTGTTACAAACCCCATGACTGCTTAATGGGCAAAGATAATGCACGTAAAGTGAAAGAAACTTAAAACACTGAGGGGAAAATAAAATGGTATGCCTTTGTTTAGAGAATACCACTGTGTGTCAGAAGGTCATGTACTGATTCATTAATGATTATGCATTGATGATGATTGACACATTGATGACTAAAATCATGGATGTAGCAACAATCTAGCCGTATTTAAGAGGGGATGCATTTCTGATTCAAATCCACAACTCTGTCGATCTTGTGATTATAGTTTCACACGCTCCTGAGAGAAGGAGGCATTCGATAGCAGAGGATGCTAAAGACAGCACAACTTGTGCACAAAGGCTTGTTGGCTAACAGGATCTTGTGACTTGAGCATTGATCATTGAGCAGTCACTTTGTGGTTTTGCATGTTAAACACACCAAAAAAAATAAAATACCTACTAATTATTATTAGTAGTAGTATCACAGAATTACGTATATATAGTCGGGTCCATAAGTATTTGGTAAATTTGGTAACGATTTTGGTAATTTTGCCTCTGTACGCCACCACAGTGGATTTGAAATGAAGCATTCAAGATGTGATTAAACTATAGAGTTTCAGTCTTAACTCAAGGGGTCTAACAAAAATACTGCATTAACCATTTTTTACAGAGTCCCTCCATTTTCACAGGCTCTAAAGTAATTGGACTGATAAGCAGCTTCATGGCCAGTTGTGGCCTGTTCCCTCCTTATTTCATGATAAATTAAGGAGGTAAAAGATCTGGAGTTGATTCCAAGTGCTGAATTTGCATTTGGTAGCTGTTCATGGGAACTTTCAATATGGGGTCCAAAGAGGTGTCGATGTAAGTGATCATTAGACTGAAAAAACAAAACAGACCTATAAGAGAGATAGCAGAAACATTGGGAGTGGCCAAATCAACAGTTTGGTACATTCTTAAAAAGAAGGAAAGCACTGGCGAACTCAGCAACACCAAAAGGCCTGAAAGACCATGGAAAACAACTTAAGTGGATGATTGCAGAATTCTTTCCTTGGTGAAGAAAAACCCCTTCACAACATCTAGCCAAGTCAAGAACACTCTCGAGGAGGTCGGCGTATCACCGTCAGAGTCTACAATCAAAAGACGCCTTCAGGAATGTAAATACAGACGGTTTACCTCAAGATGCAAACCACTGGGAACACTCACTTTTTGCTAAAAAAAATAATAAAAAGTCTGACAAGTTAAACTTGCATCAAACTGATGTGAAATGAAGAGTATGGAGAAGGAAAGGAAGGGCTCATGATCCAAAGCATACATCAACTGTAATACATGTGGAGGCAGTGTTATGGCATGGGCATGTATGGCTGCCAGTGGAACTGGGTCACTGGTGTTTATTGATGATGTGACTGCTGACAGAAGTAGCAGGATGAATTCTGAAGTGTATAGATTCAGTCAAATGCTGCAAAACTGATAGGACAGCGCTTCACAGTACAGATGGTTAATGACCTAAAATGTACAGTGAAGGCAACCCAAGAGCCTGGAAATGGAATGATCTTAAATGGCCGAGTCTGTCACCTGACCTCAGTCCTCGGCATCTGGTGATGTCCATGGGTTCCACACTTCAGGCAGTCGTTGACTGCAAAGGATTTACAGCCAAGTATTAAAAATAATCCTAATATTTATGACTGTTAGTTTGTCCAATTACTTTGGAGCCTGTAAAAAAGGCTTTAACAAGAGTTGGGCTTCATGCTATTTTTTTGTTTAACCCCTTGAATTAAAGATGAAAGTCTACACTTCAATCACATCTTGATTGCTTCATTTCAAATCCACTGTGGTGGTGTACAGGGGCAAAATGATGAAAATTGTCACTGTCCAAATACTTATGGACCTGACTGTAGCTTCAGCATGCTATATGTATGTCATGGTTCCTGTGTTTTCTTTCTCTTTAGGTCTTATCTTCTTTCCTTTTTGTTTTAAAATAAGCTTTTATCTTTTACTGTTGTGTGTCCATGATTTAGTTTTTTATTTCCTCACATGGCAGTGATGGACATGAAACAGTAATTAGCCTAAGAGTTGGGCTTCATTACCTGAAAGCCAATGACAAACCTTCTGAAAATAATACAGCATGTGGTGCTAAAAGGCATGACATCCACTCATTTTAAGCACTTTCATTACACTATAAAGAAGTATTAATGTTACATAGGCAGGTTTAAAGCTTGCATTGTTATAAAAGTTGTTTTACTCAAAACTGGTAGCGAGCGTGTTATGCTTGGTATAGCCAAAATCACTTTTTCAGCTGAAGTGACGGCTAATTGTTTGTGCTCTTTCCCAGCCAGCATGGCCACCAACATCCCTAAACACTGACACGTGAAGGACGTCCTAATGGAGAACCAAAAACGCAGCCTTGTAGAGCAGCGAGAGGCCGCACCGACAACCCAGTCGCAGCTCATGCCATTGCTCTATTTACCAACTGCCACAGAAGAATTAGACAAACAGGTTACCTTAGAGTTATTAATGTTATTATTTATAATATTGTTCTTATTTTCATGTTTTATTGTGTTTATGAAGATTGCGAGTTTTATTCAGTGTTCGAGTAGGCATTTTGTATAAAAGGATAAGAGCAGTGCTGTGACGAGGGTCTGCTGATTTACAGCTTTAAGAGCAGCCACGGTCTCGTCAGCGGGTGGGAAGTGCGTTAGAGCTACATCCTCACACACACACACACACACACACACACACACACACACACACACACACCATTTTTCTTCAAATATCCAGGAGTTATGCACAGAATCTGCTTATATCTTTATTTTAAAAAGTCTGGCTCTTTTAACGCTGTTGAAAACACTCCGGTTTTAGCATTCATACCTTTTGCACTGTATAACACCTCACTGTTTTTTTTTTTGTTTTTTTTTTAAAAGTAGTAACATGTGGATATCAAATTATCTGTACAGAACGCGTACCGTGTGAAAGATGATTTCATTAAAGCACTGCTATACCACTGCAGATGAAAATATATTATTTTAGCTTTGTAAAGAAAGTTTAGATAGTCCGTGATTTCCTGCAGCACTGTTCCCCAACAGAACATTCATGAACATTCGTTTTATATTTCTATGGCTGAGATATATTTAACTAAAGTATTAAAGAGAGTATTAAAAGAAGATTCGGTTTAGTGTGGTCTCTGTCCATGTTGGGGTCCAGCTCTAGAGAAGTATAGCACATGTAAAGCTAAAAAGCAATAACCAGGGTTTTGGTGTTAACTTTATTGTAGAAGATGTAAAGATCATATTGTATATAATGTACACCATACAATAAAATTATAAAAGCTTATCTAAGGAGTCAATATGCAAATCTCATCTGTTTTATATCATGTGAAATAAATGTTGTTATAAAAGGTTTCTGTGATGTCTTTTTTTTATATTTATTTATCTATATGTTCTGTATCTGACATTAAAACGTGACCTGCAGTTACATTTAGCGTTGATATAACGCGGCGCCTGTGTAAATTCATTGCACATCGTTAGCTTTATCGTTAGCTACCTCTAACCAGTGAAAGTCATTGTGAATTTGTGCTTTGAATGAATTTTCATTGCTAAGCTTGCTAGCAATTAGTTTAAGGGGAAAAAAAAAAAAAAAACTGGCGTAATCAAAAAGGAATAAAGTGCATGTACGTAGCGTTAGTGCCTACAGACGCTCAGTGCTCGCTCGCACACGGTGAGACACATCTGGTCAACGTTGGCCAGTAACGGTGTCCTGAACCCTCATCAGCTGCACAGATATTAGCGCCCACAAGCAAATGCAACTATTATTAGTCACTTATTAGATGTATCTATTGATCAAAGTTTCATCAAAGTTCTGTCTCATAGGTCAAAAATCTGTTGTTTTTTGTTAACATGGCAATCATCAACAAAGAAAAGACAGCCTCACTATTTTATTTAAGCTGCTAAACATACTAAGGGTCTTGGTGCTGCACATGTTCCTGTCCTGTAGATTTATTGCCCCACCTGCTGGACATGTTCCTGTTCTGTAGGTTAATTGCCCCACCTGCTGGACATGTTCCTGTCCTGTAGGTTAATTGCCCCACCTGCTGGACTCTTTCCTGTTCTGTAGGTTAATTGCCCCACCTGCTGGACTCTTTCCTGTTCTGTAGATTTATTGCCCCACCTGCTGGACTCTTTCCTGTTCTGTAGGTTAATTGCCCCACCTGCTGCACATGTTCCTGTTCTGTATTTTTATTGCCCCACCTGCTGGGCTCTTTCCTGTTCTGTAGGTTTATTGCCCCACCTTCTGCACATGTTCCTGTTCTGTAGGTTAATTGCCCCACCTGCTGGGCTCTTTCCTGTTCTGTAGATTTATTGCCCCACCTGCTGGGCTCTTTCCTGTTCTATAGGTTAATTGTGCCACCTTCTGGACTCCTTCCTGTTCTGTAGATTTATTGCCCCACCTGCTGGGCTCTTTCCTGTTCTGTAGATTTATTGCCCCACCTTCTGGACTCTTTCCTGTTCTGTAGATTTATTGCCCCACCTGCTGCACATGTTCCTGTCCTGTAGGATAATTGCCCCACCTGCTGGACATGTTCCTGTTCTGTAGGTTAATTGCCCCACCTGCTGGACTCTTTCCTGTTCTGTAGGTTAATTGCCCCACCTGCTGGACTCTTTCCTGTTCTGTAG